>PVIH01004879.1:0-132800 GCA_004025045.1 Sigmodon hispidus | reverse complement strand
AGATTGCTACACATATATTTACTATGTGTTCAGCTTTCCCTCTGAAATTTTTTTTCCCATCCCTGTATATCCTCATTCAAGGTCCCTTCCCCCTCCCAACACATCTTGACATTTCTCTTCTCTGCAACTCCCCATCCCTTTGCTGGGCAGGGAGCAGACAGTCCTATGGTCCCACTGATCCAATAATGTTTGGATCAGTCACCACTCCTGGCCAAATCCAGTTTTGTCCAACCTCCCTCAAGAATGAGTCTGGTATTCCTATAGTTGAAGTAGGGTTCGAAGGATCAGTCCAGGGTGTTTCTGATCCCAAGCTGTTCGGTGGTTGTGGTTTGTCACTTGGGTATGTTTGGCTTTTTTTTTTTTCTTGTTTGTTTGTTTAGAACCCACTAGTGAGTGAGTACATCCCCTGCTTATCTCTCTGAGATTGTGATACCTCACTCAGGAGGATATTCTCCAAATCCCTCCATTTGCCTGCGAATTTTTGGATATCGTTTTTCCAACACAATATTTTGTGGACCTCGAAAGAACAATACTCAATTTCATTTGGAATAACAGGAAAGCCAGGATTGCCAAAACAATTTTAATCAACAAAAGAACCTCAGGAGGTATCACCATCCCTGACTTCAAGCTATACTATAGAGCTACAGTAATAAAAACAGCCTGGTACTGGCATAAAAACAGACTTGTGAACCAGTGGAATAGAATTGAGGATCCAGACATTAACCCCAAAACCTACGAACACCTGATCTTTGACAAAGAGGCCCAAAACATTCAATGGAAAAAAGATAGTATATTTAACAAATGGTGTTGGCATAGCTGGATGGAAGTGTGTAGAAAAATGCAAATAGATCCGAGCCTGTCACCCTGCACAAAACTCAAATCCAAGTGGATCAAAGACCTCAGCTTAAACCCAGCCACTTTGAACTTGATAGAAAAGAAAGTGAGAAATACACTTCTACAAATTGGCACAGGCCACCACTTCCTAAATATAACACCAGTGGAACAGGCACTAAGACCAACACGTAAGGTTTTATGGTTGATTACTTGGTATTCACTATTGAATAACCAATTTTAGAGATTATTCTGGTGTGTTGGGGGGTGGATTTTTCCTTTTCTCAATAGCCTGTAGCTCTTCATCTAGTACTGGGGCATTGTGAGATTTCTCCATCCTTGTTGACATGTCAAATTATGTTGTCATTGTTTAGGTCTCCTTTTCAGGCCATTATATGTTCTGATTTCATAAACTGTATATAGAAGACATTCATTTCACAGCAGACATCCTGGTCCTCTTGGCGGTTAAAATCTTTCTCCCTCTTATCTTTGATGTTCTCTAAGCCTTTGACATTTGGGGTTACATTATGGACATATCAGTTGTAGGTTGGGAACTGCCTTAGCTGGGGTGATTATTGCTGTGATGAAACACTATGAAGAAAGCATCTTAGGAGGAAACTGTTGATTCGGCTCACACATATCACAGTTCATCATCAAAGGAAGTTAGGATGGAAACTTGGAGGCACGAACTGATTCAAAGCCACAGAGAAATCTGCTTACTATCTCCCTATGGCTTACTAAGTGGTCTTTCTTACAAAACTCAGGACCATCACCCCAGGGATAGAACCACCCTTAACAGCCTGGGTCCTCCCCCATCAATCAATAATTAGGAAAATGCCCTACAGGCTTGCCTACAGCTGGATTTGGAGGTATTTTCTCAATCAAGGTGTACTCCTTTCTGATGACTTTAGTTTGTATCAACCTTACATAAAACTAGCTATAGATACCACGTGGTCAGATGTTCTCTATAGTCTGAACAATTGTGGCTTTCTGTAATGGTCTCTAGGTGCTGCAAAAGGAAGTTTGATGATGAGTAGAAGGTATACTTATCTGTGTGTGTAGATATGAGTATGAGGAATGGAATTAGGAATTTTCCTGGCTTAAAAAAAAGTGGTAGTAGTACATTCTCCTTTATGTTTCCTATTCTTAGGAATCTTGAGTAGTTGGATAGGTTTACAGTGCTATGCATGAATTTCCTCCTATTTCAATGGTGTTGAGTCAAATTAGACATTATTTATTAAGTGCCACCATTTTGCCCTTGGTGCTACCTTGATATGCTGGTCATTGTGCTTAATAAATGTCACAGCTTGATAAATCTTTTGGTTGCTTTTTCTTTCTTGATGTAGTATTTTCCAGTGCTGTAAGAGCTAATCCTTAGGGAGGAGGCACCTAAGTTAGTTCCTGCTTTTTCTTTCTTGAAAACTTATGTAGTATTTTTCAGTGCTGTAAGAGCTAATCCTTAGGGAGGAGGCACCTAAGTTAGTTCCAGCTCAGTGTTTCTAAGCTATGACTCAAGTGTGTGGTGTCTTCAGGAGTTGGGACTTAACCTTTAAATTGCAGGAGGTAACAAAAGGCAACTGCAACAGCTTATGTTGTTTTGAGGGTCTCTTGGACTTTACAGACCAACAGCTAAAAGAAGTTTTCCATGCCTAGTATTTGGGAGTTTTTTTTAGCTAGAATATGCCACATGGGAGAAGCTTTATCACTTCCTACTTCCATAATTTTATATATGTGTGTTTACATATATATAGAGAAGTATATATATATATAGTATATACATATAGAAAGAAGTAAATATAAAATGATACTATTCCTTGTGACTTTTTTCAAGCATTCTTAGTGTTGTTTATACCTCCTTCCTCCCTTTCACTCCTTTTGAAAAGACTCCCTTCCCAAATAAAGCTTTATACCACCTATGACTTGCTATTATTCCTCATTCTCACTCATGCCCAATCTTTCTGTACTTTCATGGTTTCTTTGTTTACTTCAGGTTATTTACACATATTTAAAGGTTAGGAGGTAGAATCTACAAATAAGACAGAACATCTAAGTTAGTTTTTCACGGTTTGAGTTACCTTACTCAGTGTAATGTTTTCTAACTCCAACCATTTGGCAGCAAATTTTATGGCTTTGTTAACTTTACAGCAGAATAGTATTCCATTTTGTGCATGTACTGCACTGTTATATTCCCTGTTACAAACTCTCATTTTTAGATGATTTTCATAGACCATTTGAAACCTGAACTTGTTGAGAAACTGCATTTCATTCTCATGTTAACTCTCCTTATCAAAAGTTCTTAATCATTTCCCATGAGAGTTAGAGCAAATTTACCAGCTCTCAGTGACAGGTTTGGGATTCATTAATTGCACTCAGTACTATCGGAAGTCATTAAAAGGAGAAAAATGTTGAAGTTATCCTGTTTTACATTTTTTTGATTAATAGATGGAATGGCCCTTTGTCATAACTCTGTGCTAATTACAGCTATTCTGTAAGTTCTATATTAATATTATTACCCTGTGGTTGAAAATACAGATTGTATATTTCATTGTTACAATTATATATATGGAATAAGGAACAAATTCCTGTTTATCACAATTATATTAGTTTACTTAGAGTGAGATTACTATATAATACAGACTGATAGCTGTAAACAGTGTAGTCAAAGATGAAAAAGATTTGAGAAGGCTCTTGGTCCTTACCTTTTAGCTTCCCAGGGGTTCTTTCTGGGTTGTACATTGTCTCTTTTGCTTATTTTTGTTTGAGTTCTAATCTCCTCTGCTTATGATGACATCAGTCTTATTAAATTCAACCTTCTTGTATGACTTCATTTAACCTTATTCTTGTTTTGAAACTCTATTTTAAAATTCAATCATATTACAAGATTTTTCACTATCAAATGATCAACATGAAATATTGGTTCATACAGTAATCTACCTTATGGCATCAAAATTTCCACTTAAATGTTTACACTATAGAAAGTATAGTGTTTTGTTGTTATTGTTGGCATTGTTGTTTGCTTGCTCATTGTATCAGCACAAAGAAAAAAAATAATATTCTTTTGTGGTTGGTGAGCCATAACATTGTAAAGAACAAAAACAGACAAAGAACAGAGTAAATGGGTGATAAGTAACCTCATAGAATGCTTCTGCAGAGGGTTGGATGTGGGAATACCCTGAGATCTTCTGCATACTATGGTGAAAACTGGGTGAGTGTGTCCTTTAGGAAGAATTTCTACAGCTTAGATAATGATTTGCAAGCTTCTGAAAAGCAAGCCTGGTTGATATGATACAATCCTCCTAGTGGTTATTTGGGAGAGAGTCACGATTCCAAAGAAAGGATGTTATTATCTTGTTGGCTATCAGCCCCACTCCAGCCTCAGTCTCATCTAAACTGTTGGTCCAGCTAAATTGACTCAAGCTTCCTCCTAGGTAGCTGACCATCAGAAACCAACCTAAGGATTTAAATTGGAATAATTTATTTTTACTAGGGAACAAGATACTGTGTCTTATTAACTTTTTTGTTAATATGTTCTTTGTCAGTTTTATACAGGTATACAATGTATTCTGATAATTCCTTCTCAAATCTTACTTATAGCTCTTCCATCCCTATGAACCTGGCCTGCTTCCTACAGGTCCTTTTCCAATGATCATGTCTTTTGGTTTGATTTTGTGATACACTGAGTTTATCCAGGATCTCTGTGTGACCATGGGTGTGGAGCTTCAATAGAACTTGGTAGATTAACTAATGAGTACTCATTTAAATTATATAATGATGAACCTATCAAAGAGAGAGAAATGTAAGGCCCATTCTTAAGAGTGGTTTAGATAAATTATTTTAAATACTCTTCACATATATAATCAGTATCACATTATCCAATAAACTATAAGTACATGCTATAGCTTTCAAACTTAAATAAATTAAATTTTTTACCCTGCTACCCATTTGTTGATGACAAACACAAGTGCTCTTTCTCTGCATTGTAATGTAATTGACCATATTTTTTCTTCAATTCTCATGTTTTCATTTAGTTAAGATTAACAGTAGCTGGTTCAAAAGAAAGTGCAAATAGGACCTGTTAAAATGTTACCAATAAACTTCTATTCATCTGGAAACAAAAAATAAAATCTACAAGAAAATAAGTGGAAAACATTATTGGAATTGAGATTACTCGGACTTCAAAAGAAGAACATCGTATGTTCTCATGTGTGAATCCAACCCTTTAATTGTTAGAAATGTGTATCCAAGTCACGAAAATAAGGGTAAAAGCCAGGAAACCAAAAAGGTGCCCATAGGACTAGAAAAATTTAAACAGACTTTAACAAAAGGATAGAAGATGGAAATGCAAATTGGAAAGGGAATATTAGAGATAAAAAGGTATAGCAGAGGATAAAGGGAGAACTGGTGAGTGGGAAGCAACCAAATTGAACTATGTATAAACATTCCCTCTAAACACATTATTTGTTAGTGAAATTTAAAATATTACTTGTTAAACACTGAACAATTGGCCTAAGAGTCTCAGGCTTGAGACATCCAAAGTATTAATGTTGATATTTTTAGTCATATTTCCAGTGGACCTACTAAACAGAATCAGATCTCCATGCTATTCTATTGGAGACTGATGCTCACAAAGGCCATCCAGAGACGGAGTGGTAGAGAGAAACACAAATCTCAGGGAAGGAAGGCCTAGTCTACAACACACTGAAACATAGACTTTGGAAAGTACTTATGGATTCTGGTCTTGTGTATAATGTTGCTATGTTCTCTAAACTGAAGACATCTCTACCTAGCAGAGATGCTGATGACTTAGTCTAAATAGTATATCCTGGCACCTCCATTATGTACCATAAGTCATGGTACCTTATAGCATCTCTGCACAGCATACTGGTCTATTTTTGCCATAAGGTTAAAATTATTTCAAATAAACTTTGAAGCATAAAGGAGACCTTAAGAGATCTTTATCCACTATAAAATTTTGTAGAAGCTTGATCATGGTCTGTGATAAACATTAGTAATATTTATGAATCTTACTGAAAGCTTCCTTCTTTGTCTTTGGGAAAGATTTAGCTTACAAAATTCCCTGAGGGATATTACTCATCAGAATATTGAAATCTAAAGTCATTCTTAAGGGCAGATACATTCTCTATTCAGGAGGCTAATGTTAAAATAAGCTATTGTTAATAATATGAAGAAAAATGTGGAAGTGTTTATTATTTGACATTCATTATAGAGATTTCCAATTAGTGAAAGAATCTTATTTGCATACCTCATTCAAAATAGAATGAATTTCACTGCTTAAAAACAAAAATTGTTTAATAAATAAAATACCAGTGTTAAACTCTAATTGTAAATAAGTAAACATTATTCTTAGGCAAATTTTACACAACCCAATGTGACAGATTCAATTTAGCACATTAATTAATGAGGGAACTGATGATATCATATCAGATTAGAAGAAATCTAAAAAGCTATGAGTTTATTTATAGGCAACTTGTTCAAGAAACATTAGGATAAAATGTAAATTATCAGTTAATTAAATGCTAACTGGTTAATTTCTAAGAGGTCATCAATATTTATGATGGTCTCCTTCAGTAGACAAATTATTTCCGTCTTTTGGGAGGGAAGCTATGAGACTGGCTTCCCCAACAATGACATCAGTAGAACATCCTCAAGTACCCTTGCTCCCGTGTGCTACAGGAAGATTGCACCTCCCTTCTTTTGTCTTAAATCACTGTTTTATAATTCAAATTTCTAACAATATATATTGGCTTAACTCCTCAAGTTTATAGAGCAAATAATTCTTGTCAATTCTTAAACTTACTTAAGTTCAAAGTGTAAATAAGAAATGTCTGTTCAAACTAACAGTTTGAGAGGGAAATAAAGGATATGTAAAGCATTATGACACTAACAAAAAAAAGAACATGAATATTGGCAGCCAGAGTTTGAAGTGGGCCACAGATTTTAGGTTTGGGTAACTAGAAAATTGCCTTAGGTAAATAACATGAGCTAAATGTCACTGAAGAATGGGATATACGGAAGCCCTCAAATTAAGGAAAAAGAAAAATGTCCCCACACTTTTCAGATGTAGACTTGGTATATTTGTTTTGGTTTGTAAATGAGTTTTATACATGTTAATCTTAAAATAGAGCATTACTATCTGCTTCTTTACTTGCCTTCTACTAAACAAATCAGTGTGAATGCTCAGGTTTCAATTTTTGGATATAGAAGCAAATAAATGCAAAAGAATCAATTGCATAAACAGTACTGGACAAAATGTGGGTGAGAGGGCTTCTGCATCACAATTAGGCCTGTTGCAAATACAGGCAACTCAGACCTTGCCTTATTCTGTATTCAACTGTCAACCCCCTCCATCTAGAGCTCAGCATGTGATGATGCTGAAGAAGTTACCTGCTTCACTCAACTGCAGGAGTGAGTATCATAACAGGTGTTTGACCAGCTGTTTAGTGAGCTTATCAAGAGTGTGTCTTAAGTACCCTAATAAGGAGAGAAGTATTAAAGTCTCTAGCATACCAATTTAAGGAAGAGCCGTGATTACTTAGGATGAAGTGGCAGAAGGAAGACTTTCTCATGCTGTTTAAAATACAGTATAGCTTTTGAAGTACAATTAGCTGACTTATGTTTATTGTTATTGAAAAGCACACATGAATATCTTAATGAGTTAAAGTTGTTAGAGAATAAATTTAAAAGGAAAATACTTGTTAATTAAGAAATTCTGTCCAAGAAGTGGAAGAAAAAGAAGCCTCTTGTTTTACTGAGGGAAATTTAATCCTGAATGTGATGATGATCATATACACTAACAAAGAAAAAGGAAATGCATAATTTCTTTTTTAATTGTATTTATTTTTTATTATGAATAAAGTCATATTTTTTATCCATGTATCCCCTTGTTCAAATTCCCGCCCCTTCCAGTCACTCTCTCTTCTCCCCATCACTTTATTTCCTCCATAACTTCTATAGCCAAACAAATAAGATTCATTCCATACAAAATAAAATCCCACTTTCAAGTAAGAACCCATTAAAACATCATTGTATAGGTGTAATTTTTCAAATCAAAAGATAAAATTCGATTCCCTTTTTCATCTACCCTAATTTCTAAGGTTTGTGATAAATGATCATAGGATATTTTGTTCTGTATATACTTTAAATTAAGATGCATTTATCAGGAGAAAATATAATTGTAATTTACTTTCTGTCTATATAGCACTAAAATTGCTATACATAAATAACTACATTATAGTATTTAAATAAAATAATACTTTATTTCTAGTTTTTATAAGACTTTAAAGTAGAATTGAATATAAACCCATATTTTAAAATGTTTTTCTTTGTATCAAATTATTTAACAATGCTTTTAAAGTATATATTAATATTATTTTGTAATTTTAGAATTACTAAATTCCCCAGAATTGCTCTGAGGATGTTGTGAACCTATATAACCATTTAAACTTGTGGATCTCAAACAATGGATCACCTTCTTTTCTTGGTTAAAAGACCCTTTCACGGGAGTCACCAAAGATTATCAGAAAACGACAATCCCCAAAAGTAGCAAATGACAGTTCTAAAGTGGCAATGAGGGGCTGGAAAGATGGCTCAGTGGTTAAGAGCACCGTCTGCTCTTCCAGAGGACCCGGGTTCAATTCCCAGCACCCACATGGCAGCTAACAACTGTCTGTAGTTCCAGTTCCAGGCAAATAAATAAATAAATAAAGAAGTGGCAATGAAAAAAAAATATGGTTGGAGGTCACCAAAAATTGAAGAACTACATTAAAGGGTCACAGAATTAGGAAGGTTGAGAACTACTGATTTAAAACATTAAACCATATGAGGAAACTAGAATTGCAATACCCTATGTAACAGAAGTTCTTAGTTATTGTAATTACATATATATGTAATTATATATGAAAATAATTATTAATAATATTTAAATTTTTATATCTAGCTTTTCAGCAGATGGATACATTCCAAATAGGATGCATGTGATAGCAAAATCCAGCTCAAAACATATTTTGTGAAATGGTTCACAACAGGTCGTATACTAGCTGAAGGATGTGATGCAGAAGTAATGTATCATGGATTTGCCATATGCTATGGAAACTGAAGCCACTGTGGAGTAAATAAAAGCTCCAACTGTGGCTTATGCTTCCATTATATTAAAAATTCTCTTATAAATTTATATAAACATCATGCTTAAGAAGCACTATCTTATCTGTTTCTTTTACTCTTCCAAAGACCTGGTAGTTGAAGTAACAATAAGGAAATGAGAAAAATGCACCCTCCGTGAAATACTTCTGTCCTTCATAAAATGATATATGGAGAAGTTTTCTCAGATTTAGTTTTGATGCGGTCACCAACAAACAGTGCATGTTCCATGGCAGTGAGTGAGAAATGTTCTAAAATTACATAAACAGCAATTGATCTCAAAAGTATTATAAAGATTCATTAATGCTTCTTAAAAATTACAATATCCCCTTTCATGAATATGAGCAGACATGTGAAGCACTTATAATATTTGTAATAATCTCTAAAAACCATACATTTTCTTTAATGATTTCTGTGAGGGAATTGTTTGTTGGTCACACTTGTGTTTAATAGAACATACAAATCCAAAATTACTCTAGAAAATAAACAATTACATATATTATTTTAAAACTAAACATTTAAAACTACAAAAATTAACTGAAGTTCTCGTTTATTGAAAGCATTTTTTCATACATTATACTCTAATCATGGTTCCTCCTGTAATTCCTTCCAGATCTTGCCCACCTCCCACCCACCAAACACCATGTTCTTTCTGTCTCTTTATAAAACAGGCAAACAGCAAAACAGAATTAAAGAAAAAAATATGAGAAACATACACATATAAACATATTAAAAAGAACAGTAATAAAACCAAAAATCAAGCAAAAGACCATAATTGGTAACTCTATGTAGATTTCTTTCATATATGTACATATTTTAACAAGCATCTAAAGTACTTGGTGTCCATACTACCCTTCAAATAGACCATAGTACTAGCTATCTCTCCCTCCATAAGTTCTTCACTTTGTAATAGCCTGATATTTATGTGAATCAGCCTTTATGGAGAAAATGATGCAATGTGATTTTAACTAGCCTTATTGGGTTCTAATCATTAATTTAATTCAGTCAACATTGGCTAAAGAGTGACCAAGTACAATGTGCCATGCCACTTTAGGAAATATGAAGTGAGACAAGGAGAATAAATACTCAACTAAAATTTTCAGTAGATAAGAGAGATCACCTCAGTGGCAGGTCATTTGTCTATTAGGCATGCAGCTCTGGTTTTGATTCTTATGACAAGAAAGAAGAAAATATGGCACTGGCAGGGGGTTAGGGGAAGACAAAGGAAATGGCATGAATATAATGAAAACTATGCTGTCTGTGTTTTCAGACCAGAACAAATTGCTATAAGGAAAAGCGTATAGGTTTTATGAGTACCAGGAATATTAGATGTAATTGGTTTTATCCTTTATCTGTCAATAATTTCACTTTATTTCTGAGCTGAGTTTTTATTTTGTGACATGAACTATTTTGTTCAATGCGGTTAAAATGCAGAATATCAAGATTCTTGCTGTGAGGCTATTCTGGTGTTACCTGACAATAAAATCAGCTTTAAAACCTGGGTGGGGCTATTAACTAGAATGCGATCAACCTGGTAGTCAGTTTTCACAGGGATCACAGTAGGAGTGTATAGGAAAATGAGACAAAGAAAGCTCTTACTTGCTTACAATAAAAGGTAAATATAGAAATGCAGTATGAGGTATAAATGGCAGAGAAAGCAAAATCCATAGTGAAAATTATGCCATATAATCAGCGAGAATCTGGTATTGAAAGGAGAAACACTGTATAGGGGTTTTCTTATAAAAATTTATGGTTTTAATGAGCCTATCATATAGGTTTTTCCTTAGTGAATATTAAAACTGAAAGATAAATTAGAGAGATGAGACAAGGGGTTGGATGATGCCAGTTAACCAATCATTTTTATATTCCCAGGGAAAAGTAATAATGAGACTTGAAAAATAGTAATTTGAAGCCTTTAAAATATATTTATTTCTGCCTATGACCCATTACTGTGTTTCTTAAAGTCAACTGGGATCAGAACTATAAACTAAAAGGTAGCTTCTTCTCTCTATTCATCTCCTGAAGGCAAAAAGGTAAGTTTTTACAATACAAATTTAAAAGTGGCTGAATGGTCATTATTTTGATTATCTGTAAGAAAACATTGTTGCATTGTGCAAATTAAACAAATGCAACCAGGAAAATCTGAGGTAATAATAAAAAATGAGGTAGTGTAGTTTATGAAAAGATAGACACTTTACCAGTGATATTTTGACCTAGGCTGTTTGATAAAAAATGCAGTATAAAAATTAATGTGAATATGATTCTGTATATATTATTCCAATTCAGCTTCTTCAAGCATGTGAAATCATAATAACCTATCAGTGCATTATTACACATAACTCACATACTTTACCCTTTGTAAAGTGTTTTGGGAATATTTAATATTTAAAAGTATTCCCAACCATTACCACTGGTTCATTACAGAACACTTGATTTACTCTGAGGAAAAAAAAAAACTTTTCTCAATTGTAGTCACCCCATTGCTCACTCCACTCTTTCACTGTTCAACCTGCACTATCTGCTAGAGTTCTTTGTTGCCTGTCTGGTCATTTTATATGGAAAGTAGAGTGTAATTCATGACTTTGGTGTCTGACTGCTTTCAGTTAACCTAATGCCTGTCTCCTACACAATGTCATTTGTATAGAAGGACATTGCAGCTTTTAGAACCTAATAGTATTCTATTTACCAGATATATTATATTTGTTTTTAACATTGATTACTTCATAGATGCTGTTGTAAACGTCTTTGCAGAACATTTTTTTGCGGTGTAATCTTCTCAGTCATGTGTGCATATACCTAATATCAGGTGATGTTAGATTAGATCTGCACTTAACTATATATAGAACATAAGATATTCTTCCTTGTATTGCTGCTTCATTTTATATTCCCATCAATGCTGTATAAAGGATACAAACCTGTCCACATCCTTGCCAGCACTTGGAATGAGATTTTGTTAGCAAATCTGGCAGCATTTCTATCTGTTTCACAATAGTGGGCTTTTCAGATCCTTTAACAGTTACAACACAGGTACCAGCTCTACCATGGAAAGGAATTAGTGCTCCCCCTCTCTCCTGTGAAACTCGAGTCTCATGGGCAAAAGTACTATGGCCTGGCCTGTCATTATTCAAAACACGTTTCAAATGTGAATGTCTGTATCCCATTGAGTAGCAGAAACATATCTCCCCCAGCTGGCCTGGCCAGTCCCACAACAGTAACCAATTTTGTTCCTCAGTATGTATATGTCACTTTAATGTCATGTTACATATGATTAGATTGCTTTGCTATATTAGTCTTCTGGCCTTGTTTTGTAGTAGGTGCCATTACAAAGAACCTTAGCATCTTTTGGATTGGGCAACAAAGAAAGCATGCTTTCAGTTAAAAATCCAGCAGCAGAATAATCAGTTTGCAGTTCTACATGCCATAGAAGCCAATAATGCACACATAGTGAGGTGCATTATTGCTATGCAGTGAATAATATAAATAATGTGTATTCTCTATCTGTCAGTGTATGGAAAATGGAACAAAGTAGTCTGCTTCAGCTTAAAGTTCGGGTCCTGTGATGATAAATGCGTACAATAGCTAATAAAGGGCTCTGAGTCATGACATAAGAGAGAAAAATGGGGGAGGTACTCAGGCCTTGCACTTAGGAGTTACTGAACAAATTAGAGTTCCATCTTCATATAAAACAAAATCTCTCCAAGAAATTTTATAGAGGGCTGTGTCCTCGTTGCAGAGCAATTACTGCTTCAGATGAGTGTGTTTTGTGGCTAATGCTGCCATGTCTGTGCTTTTCAGTGCTGGCTCTTGTGAATGATTCATAATGTTGTAAGGAAGATGTAATTGTGGGATTCATCTGGGAAGATGAAGTCCATCCTGTCTTAGTCAAATGCATGGAAATGAGCTCACCCCATAGTATTTGCACCAGCATCATGCCAACAGCGACAAGCCAGAAAGTATAATTAATGGGTTTGCTAATAAAATCAGAGGGTGACATTAATCTTTGTAAAGCCACATTATTTTTTACTTTGTTCCTTTATTTTAAAACAAAAGATGAGATTTAAAGATTAAATTCTTTTATGACATGATTATTTTTACAAATGTTTTTACAGAAAATTTTTCATGTAGAAACACCACCAGGCCTCACAGTGTTTAGAGATACCTTCCCCCCCCAAAAAAAAGCTTAGTTTATACATTATTTTACTATTTTTAGAATAACTAAATACTAGTAAGAGAGATTAATATGAAAAAAGGAAAAGTTACATATGAGGCAGATAGCATTGATTATAGGGTGTTAGGTGTTATATTCACCTTGAAAATGTATGCACAAGTAATATTATATGGACACAACAAATTCTATTTAGGAATGTGTGTGCGTGTGTGCGTGTGTGTGTGTGTGTGTGTGTGTGTGTGTGTGTGTGAATGTAATAACAATGGGTGAAAAAAAAGGGCCCTGAATCTGAAGGAAAGTGAGCAGAGGTATAGGGGAGTGTTTGAAGAACAGGTGAAGTGCTGGAGTAACAATACAATCTCAAAAATAAGCAACAACATTAATAAAAATGAAGATACTTGCTTTTCAATGGTTTCAGCAGAACTAAAATACCCTGAGATTATAAAGCTTTGAATGCTATCAAATCCAACATAATTCCTATTTATTTTAATAGAAACAATTAAGTTTGTGACATAATTCTGGAATATAGTGAAGAGAACATAAAATGATGAATCCTGGTGGCCACTGAGTCCCTCCTGCTTGACTTTCCTTCCTCCATTTCAGTTTCTAAAGATTATTTTCTATGTGTTAGGATGTCAGCCAAATCAAAGAGGAATATCTCTCCTCCCACACAGATAGAGTAAGGATCGCTCCTCTCCTGAATCAAAACTTCCTGAGCCTCCTAGCTCCTTGGGAGAGGCAGCAGTGAAGACTTGGAACACAGCTACAACAATGCTATTAGCAGTGTCCACACTAGCCCATATCTGAAGAAAAATGATAACATTTCCCTTAGCTGTTAGGTGGAAAGAATGGTTGCTATATAGAAGGGAATGCTCTGCTACACGCTGCTTATTTCTCTACTAGAAAGATGCACAAGTGACCACTGGCTCCGTGTAGGTGACCTTCAATATTAGTGAATGGTGGTAAGCTTTTGATGTTCAGCATATTTTAGTCATGTGATTATATAACCTTAAACAGTCCATTATTGTCATGTCTTCCCATCATCCATGTCATTGCATGAATGGGCAGTAACTGGGATTATTCACATGAAAGTAAACATTAGGATGTTCTGTCTTACACTAAGACCCTGGTGCTTTATTTTCATTGTAATATAAATCTCTTGCCTTCAGTTTGCAAAGCAGTAGCTGACAGATGCCTGTCTGTTGGTATGTAAAGAGAAAGATTATGTCCAGGGTAAAAGGGTTGTGCAGGGGGAAAATATTGTAATTGGGGGGGAGAATGATGTGCACTTTGAATCATTGTATACACATGCAGTAGCAATGCTTTGTCTTTAATTAATAATAGAGATGTTCTAATTTAATTTTTGTAATTTTCTCTTTTTAAATTTATTTTTATGTGTATGACATGTTTTATGTATGTGTGTATATATGTATGTATGTATGTGTACCATGTACATATAGTTCCCACAGAGGCCTGAAAAGAACACTGAACACGCCAGATATGGAGTTATATATGGTTGTGAGGTAGGTTCTGGGACCTGACCTAGATCCTCTGCAAGAGCATCAACTGCTCTTAACTACAAAGACATCTCTCCTCAGCCCTTGTTCCTGTTTTAATTGTTTTAGATTATAATCATCTATACTTAAATATATATTTTATCACTTCACTTTTTTGTACATTTAAGATGGCATTGTGACCATATCTGCCATGGTTTAGAAGTCCTGTGTCATTAGTAAACAAATTCTTCTTTTATTACTCAATAGAAAGATATCTACATGTCACGTAATTAATTATTGAACATATAAGTGTGAAAAGAAAAATTAAATCATATATGATGTGTGGGATTATCTTTAATCCTCTTGTCAACACCAAGTAATTAAAGTGTAAATGCTTTAGTCTCCTAAAGTACTAAGATGATTTCAAATAGTTTAGTTTTATTGTTATTAAGCTGTTAGTTACATGTGTGTTTGGATTCCATCTACAATTTCTGTTAAATAGGTATAATACTAAGTATAGCTAGATGATGTTACTTTTAGCCAATTGACCATCTGTACTAGGTAATTGCTGAGAGGTCATAGGCACCGCCTTTATCTCTCTAGTTAGTGATGGCATTAGTGTCTCAACACAGATTAGATTCAGCTGCTGCAAATAACAGAGAAGTCAGGGGGTTTTCATTCTGTGGCCATAATTCTACATGTTTATTGAAAGCATGTTGTGCCCTCTTAATATTATCTGAGTAAATAGATAAGGCAAAAATGAATCTCATAAAATTAAAAAGGGTATTTACACAGTCTTCCTATAATTTTGCAAAATACATATGTTTCATATGGGAAAACATGACTCTTTCTTTACTAGGTGTCTGTACATTTATCAACCAAGTGTCTGTTGGAATACATTCACTAAAGTTTCTATATTGGCCAACAGGACAGCCAGAGAGAAGAACATTCCAGAACCACTTAGATTAGCTACCTTGCAGTAAATAAAATGATGGCTAAGCTACGTCCATATTTGTTCATGTTTTTTTAAATAGTATTATTATTTCTTCTTTGAAAATTTGCTTAGACAGTTTGATGTAATCCAACAACTACTAATTTCCTCCCAACTCCCCTAGGAGCTACCACTTATCTTCCTGCTGACTTCATAGTCTATGTTACTATTACTAATGCCCCCTGAGTTTCCACCAGACCCAAGTAAAAGGAAAATTGGGACCAGAGGATGACTTCATCGTCCCACCCCTCCTCCTCAATAAGATGACGTTGCATATAGTGATTGCTTCCTTTCAAATATCATGTTTGTAACTAGAAACCAAGGTAAACTTTATTGTTTCTCATGCTTTTGCCATCCTGATAAATATCTTCAAGCATAGAAAACATTTTAATATCAGACTTGTCATATGTCCATGAAAAACTTAGAAAATATATGGTCACCAGTTTTTTAAAAATAATTGATTTATTACAAGACACTAACATTTCTTAATTGACCTACCTATTTTTTTCTCTTTACATCAGTTTTAGAATATATGTAGTATATCAAGAAAATTTTTTAAGTATATAACCCAAACCACTCACATTTACAATCACATTATACATATTCTAAGTTGAAAGCATAAGTTCTTATAATTATATACTACCATTAACTAGTCATGTTATTTAAAGATTGATTCATTTGTGAATATTAATATATGCCTACTTAGTTATATTTCTACCATGTGCTTGTCTAGTGTCTGTAGAGGTCAGAATAGGGTGTCAGGTTTCCTGTAATTAGAAATAAAAATGGTTGTGATCTGCCATATGGATGTTAGAAACTGAAAGTGGGTCATACAAGAGTAGCAAATGCTCTTAGCTGCTTATGATCACTTTGTAACTGATGTCTAAGTTTGGCATCTCTCTGTGTATTAGCTAAAGTATCAGCAGGGAATTCTGGATGGATCTCTGTACAATTAAAGCTCTGAGGCGAGAGACATAGGTCAGCAGTTATGAGAACGTATTAGTCTTACAGAGGATCCTTTTTTTTCCCTCTTATCACAGCAGCTAAAACCATTCTTGTAATCCCAGAATACAAGAGAACCAGCTGCCCTCTGGCCTTCACATACACTTGCATTTACATGCACATACCTGCCCAGAAACACACACATGCATATACATACCTAGTAAACAGACACAATATCTTTAAAAGAAAAAGTAAAGATAATGGGTTTACTCTCTTAGCTCAACTTAATATTTTTTAAAGGAAATCACTAAACTTAAATACTTTATAAAAATAAAATCTATCTATCCACATACCTATGAATACCTAATTTTCAACAAAGAGGTCAAAAATATTCAATGGAAAAAAGATAGTATCTTCAACAAATTATGTTGGCATAGCTGGATGGCAATATGTAGAAAACTGCAAATAGATCCAAGCCTATCACCCTGCACAAAACTCAAATCAAAGTGGATCAAAGACCTCAACATAAACCCAGCCACTCTGAACTTGATAGAAAAGAAAGTGAGAAATATCCTCCAACGCATTGGCACAGGTGACCACTTCCTAAATATAACACCAGTTGCACAGACACTAAGAACAACAATCAATAAGTGGGACCTCCTGAAACTGAGAAGCTTCTGTAAAGCCAAGGACACAGTCAATAAGATAGAATGACAGCCTACAGAATGGAAAAAAAATTTCAGCAACCCTACAAGTGACAGAGGACTGATCTCTAAAATATATAGAGAACTCAAGGAACTAGAGCCCCAAATCCTGAATAACCCAATCAAAAAAATGAGGTTCATAACAGAAAGGGAATTCTCACCAGAAGAATTACAAATGGCTGAAAAGCACATGAAAAAGTGCTCAACATATTTAGCCATCAGAGAAATGCAAATCAAACAACTTTGAGATACCACCTGACACCTGCCAGAATGGCTAGGATCAAAAACACAGATGACAGCCTATGCTGGAGAGGATGCAGAGCAAGGGGAACACTCCTCCATTGTTGGTGGAAGTCTAAACTTGTTCAGCCACTCTGGAATGCAGTATGGAGGTTTCTCAGAAAACTGAGAATCACTCTTCCCAAGGACCGATCAATACCACTATTGGGCATATACCCTAAAGACATACATTCACACCCCAAAAGCATTAGCTCAATTATGTTCATAGCAGCCGTATTCATAATAGCAAGAACCTGGATACAACCTAGATGCCCCTCAGCTGAGGAATGGATTAACAAACTATGGTACATCTACACAACGGAGTACTACTCAGCGGTAAGAAAAAATGATATTCTAAATTCAGAGGTGAATGGATGGATTTCGAGAATATCCTCCTTTGGGGAGGTATCACAAACTCAGAAAGATAAGCAAGGGAGGTACTCACTCATTAGTGGACTTTAAGCAAAAGCATTCGTATTTTATTGAAAGTGATTTAACACACACACACACACACACACACACACACACACAACTAAACAAAGCAAAACTTGTGCTTTGTCTGTAGAAGGGCTGCTTAGCAGAAATTTGTGGTAGCCATAGTGCAACCATGGGCATTAGCTATGACCTACTGTGCTTTCTTCATCTGTAGCTGAGCCTAGCCTGGCTTGAGAAGCTTTAGATTTTATTTCTTTATGTTTCATGTATTTTTAGAGATAAGAGAAGTTTTATTACTGTTTGGGTTTTTTTTTAACTATTCTGAATATTTTGCTTTTTTATATAATGTTTGATATTGATTTTCAAAAAACAATAAAAAATAAATAAAATAAAAATAAAATCTATGATCTTGGAAGGATGATTATACAAATGCATGCTGCATTTTCCTCTATGAAAGAAAAGAAAAATTTAGAAAGAAAAAAAAAACAGTAAGAAAAACTGAAATGTGAAGGATGAAAGAAAGGGAGAAAATAGGGAAAGTATAGAGAAAAGGAATGTCTCTGGGTCTCTTGATCTCTATCTGTCTCTCAGTGTCTCTGTCTGTCTTGGTATCTCTGCCTCTCTCTCTCTCTCCATTTCTCCTTCATTCACTTCTCTCTTCCTTTCTGTAATCTTCTATCTTTGACTATAACCGTTGCATGTTGGGATAGAATAATCCAGAACTGTGTTTATTTAAAGCCATTGACCTATTCTAGAATTATGATGAACGCATATTGAGATCTGTAAATCTGGATTTGTTATACTTTCATCTTTAAACAGAAATAAGGAGAAAAAAAACAAGCAGCAATGGGGAATGTAGTATAGTAAGATGCCTTCTCAACAACCAACAATACATACTCTTTTTAAATTATTTGTAACATTTGATCTTGATAAATGTGTTAGAAAATTAGAGTTATATTTTTAAAGTATATTACTTATTTTATAAAAAGCACAGCATAAGATTATATTAAAATTAAATTGTGAGCTCCATTAACAAGCAAAAGATGAAACTGATTTCTGTCTGCTCAGGACTGTGGCAGATTGACATTCCTGAATTTGCTTCCTGAAGATCAAGCATAAATATAAATATAAAACATGCCTTTAAACCAAGAAGATTAAGCATTTGAGGGGTTTTTTTTTGGTTGTTTTTTTACTACAATTATGATAAAGAATATTTAACCAGAATTTAAACTACCAGAGGTGAAAGAATTCATTCTCTCTATGCTAATTACTTTCAGGATGCTAAGTGATTGCATTTACATGTTTGCTTTGTTTTTCACTTCCCTGGGCCTTGTATTTAAAATGCTGATTAAACACATATTTTGTTTTTAAATAACTGCATTGAAGAAAGTGAAGAAGAAAAGCCTTTGTGGATTTTGAGTCTGGCCACTCAAAATGGATCTATTTGATTAATTCTACCTTAGGAGTATTTTGAAATTATTAATGTTTAGTAATCTACACAGGAGGAATATACGTGTGATTTAAAAAGCAAAACAGAAATACTCCTGAGTTGAATGGAAGGATATGTGAAGGGGAATTTAGCACAGAACATGAAAGTATAATGAATTTCTATTTAAAATCGTTGCCACATAATTTTATAACTTTTTGTGGTCTTTGATGGATTGGAAGATTAGATAGTTATAGTTTTCTTTAGTTAGAATACAAGGTAAATTAGATATGAAACTTTGGATTCCCAAAATAAGGTAGATGATACAATATTTTCTTTAATTTTGCTAAATACAAGTAGACTAAGTATTGTAACTGTAATTGTTGCTTGATAACATTTTTGTTATATATAATTTTACTATGTTAAAATTGAAACCTTCCTTTTTTATTAGACAGAAAAGAGGAAGTGATGTGGAATGTCATTCTGTATGCTGAATGCTTTCTAACCATTGGTTAATAAAGGGACTGTTTTGACTTATGACAAGGCAACTTGAAGACAGATAGGAAATTCAAGCAGAGATAAAAGAGAAGGTCAGAATCAAGACAGAAGCTGCAGGCTGTTGCCCAAGGAAGCAAGATGTGAAAGTACAGGTAGGCCATGAGCCACATGGCAATGCACAGATTGATAAAAATGGGCCAAGTTAAGTTGTGGGAGCTAGCTTGTAATAAGCCTGAACCATAGGCCAAACAATTAAGATGGAAAAAAAAACTTTGCTATATATGCAGAGCAAATCATCTGTATTTATGATGTTTGGTCCATTTCTGTCATGTATTGGTCCATCTGAAGGCATCATTACCAATTCCAGTTATTGTTTGGAAGGCCCTGGGACAATCATTTGAAAAATGTTCCCATGAAGGATAGAGGAAAATGAAGGAGGATAGAATATTTTTAAATATGTATTTTTAAGAGTTCTGGAGCGACATTATATTCTCTCAGTATATTTTTGTTTTATAGGGTAACACTACCCTGTAATCTCAAGTATTAGGAAATGGAAGTAGAAGGGTCAAGAGGTCAAAGTCACTTGTGCAAGTTTGAGGCCATCTTGGACTACCTGAGACACTGACCTCAATTTAAAAACAAAACAAAACAAACAAAAAAAGCTCTCCTTTAGAGTTTTAGAACTACATCTTATTGGCGAGAAAGTTAGTATCACTATGGTATTTTTTACACTAGTATAGCTGAGACCATACCTGCCCTAGGATAAACTTTTAATTTTCTTAAACCGATCTCTATACTTCCAGTGATCAATGGTGGAAAACTATATGTTGGGAGTTTATTTAATTTGAATTCTGAAGGAATGTTATAGCTTACCTTGCTGACTGTTGTGCCATCTTTAAACAGGTTTTATTTTTGCTTATGTTTTTTGAGCTTTGGGGGGGTTGTATTGTTTTGTTTTATCTTGTTTTTGAGCTATGAACATGTGGTAGAAGCTGAACATGTGGTACTGGAAAGGAGAACGTTCTACTACTAACAGGGCCAAGGTTTGTGTGCCTCTCCATCCCCACCCGCCCCCACTCCCCCACCCCAGGATAGTGGATCTCCTAGGTCAGCTGCTTCCATATTCCAGAACTGTGAGGGCTTCCTCTTTCTACCTATATCATATTGCTTCATCCTCTCTGTTTGACATAAGTTCTTCTCAAGATCATTTCCATGACCTCTATATAAGGATAGTCATGTATATTCAACTATGCAGAAAATAATTGTTAACTGGTTATGAATGTAGCTTCACTTTTTATCCAAAGAAACCTATGTTAATGTCTCAAAGTAGTTATGATACAATGAACAATGTCTTTTCTGTCCCTAAGTAACTTATTTATACCTGAAGTTCAGGAGTTCTTCTGGGACACATTTTCTACTGGCTACAAATCCTAAACATACTACTTAGCAAATTTATTGAAAGTCCAGTGCTCTTATTATTATCTAGTATGAGCCATAGAAACAACAGGAGAATTTAGAATGTACATATCTCAATATATTACAGAAAAGCAAGCTTACAGACTTTGAGGCAGAAAGTTTCTATTCTATTCTTTTCTTCAGTTACCCCCAAATCTATTAGAAGATACATTTAGCAAAATAAAAAAGGCAAATTTACATAAAATTTAATACAATGGTAGCAGCATTTGAAAATATAGACCAGCAAGTTTGATGATTGATGATAATAACAGTTACCGAGTGTTATTACTTAAGTGAGTTTTTATTGCTGTCTTCAATACCTTGAATAAAAGTAACTTGGCAGAAGAGAGAATTTATTTTATCTACAACACTCAGGTTAGAGTTCATCACAGAGCAAAATTAGGGCAGGAACTCAAAACAGGGACCTGGAAAACAGGAGTTAATATAGAAATCATGAAGATCTATTAGTGGCTTGATTGATGGCTTACTCACTCTGCTTTCTTATACAGTGTAGGACCACCTGACCAGGGATGGGGCACCACCCACGATGGGCTCTTACCTCCCACATCAATGATCAATCAAAAAAATGTCCTACAAACATTTCTATAGGCAGTATGATGGAAGCATTTTCTGAATTGAGATTTCCTTTTTCAAGATCATTCTAACTTCGAATCTAGTTCACAATAATCTAGCCAGGACATGCTGAAAGTACAGTTTACTTTTGGGGACTTCAAGGATGCATATTTAGAACAAAATGTTAATTATTATTTTTGATAGCATTTACTCAGTACTAGATTATCTCAGTGCTAAGCAGTGAGCAGAGCCCTGGATAAACAGTGATAATAAAAACAAATAAGGTTCCTGTCATCATCATGATCTGATTTGGGAGAAAAGCAATGAGTCAACTTGATCCACTCACTTCCTACAGAAGGTCAAGGCTGCCTCTGAGAAAATAAAAGATAAAACCAAACCCTAGTTCTTCTAGACTTCCAGTTTAACAGATACAGGACACTTATAAGGAAGGAAGAAGTTACTTTTCTATTGAAAATATAAGGAAACATGTCTCCATTAAAGATTATAGTTACTAAATTCAGAGTCTATGTATTTTAACTATACAGTTTCTTATGCAAGACATGTAATTTAGACAACTTCCAGTGGTGTATGTAGTATTTCCATAGAAGTCATTAAAATTGTCATAGTTTAGGTGGTCTTCACATATGAAAATTGAACCCACAAGTTTTCTGTATCTCATATTGCAAAGACATTAATCTGACATGAAGGGTTCTCCCAGATGACCAATGGAAATCTAGTTATCTAGAAGGTATCACTTCCAAATACCATGGGATTTCTGTCTGTAAATTTGTGGGATCAAAACAATAACGCAGTGAGTAAAAAATAGTAAGCTATGTTCTTTAAATGTTCCCTTTTCTGTGAGTTAATCTTTGTACCTTACCTGAAGATGCCACTGATCATAATAAATTAACATACATGTCTGACATGGAAAGGCAGGCCCAGGAGACAGCTCCTATAACCAGTTCTCTGTTGGCCTAGAGCTCTGGATTTCCTGAATCTTTGAGTTTTCATGAGACTCAATGCTCATTGCTCTTCATGACTATTGTTAACTTATCTACTACCTACAAAGCATGCAGTGCTCATTTAAAAACCAAAGGAGCAGGTGTTTTAAAGGAATATAAGGTGAAATTCACACTTAGATTTAATGTAAAGGATAATAGGTTTTTCTGAGAATGGCATGCTAGGATTAAGACCTCAATCTTAGGTCAATATATAAAAATACATACTTTATTTTTGTTGTTGCAGTTAAGTAATGGTTTAAAGTGAGGTTTGTGTACCACCATATTATGTATTTACCTTCTTCTGTCTATATCTCAAAAGTTCCAGATAACTCTGTGTTAATGATATGATAAATAAATGTCTTAAATAATATTAATAATAAAATTATTTTTAAACCAAGTATATAATAAAAAAAGAATAAATTTTTTCTAGCCTAAAAATTGTGAATTTGTATTCTCATAGCATCTATTTCATTTTAAAACTGGCAAATATTTGACTAGTTGACAGTTAGTCATGTAACATCATGATTTATTCCTATTTCCATTTTTAAAAATATGTAGTAAATTTTATTTTTATTGCTGACATTTTATTAACTGCTTGCCAATTATATATATGCAGTCTGTGTAACCAAATATGTCTTATTTAACAAACAAATGAACTAATGTCTTACAAATAAAACCTTTTTTCAAATCTTACAGAGACAGTTGTATATGCTAAATAGAATTTACAAAGTCAATTAATTTTTTTGATGAATTCCAAAGTGGAGAATGTACAAGCCTTATCTTCTTGTGCTCTTATACTATCACAGAGGGAGTCCTCTGTTTTACACACATATATGCAAGCTAAATAAAACAGCAACATAAACTTCTCTAGAGTAAGAGCTTTGTCCATACTAAACACAATTCCTTTACGTTCTTCAAATGCTCTTTGATCACTAAAAGTCATGCAGCTTTTGTGTTGATAAAATAGCAAGAAATTATCTCCTGAGAAAACTAAAAATTAGTTTGGTTATGCATCACCAAATTTAGAAGGGATTGATATTTCTAAATGATCTGGGTTACAGATCTGATAATTTAGTGTATGTTTTTTCATTGGAAGCTCACATTCATTTTTTTTCCTTAACTTCTTGAAATTAATTTTATAATCTCCAGGTTTTGTGCTGGTCACCTAATTTTGAAAACTATAAATTTTAACAACCTTTTCTTCCAATCCCAAGTCATTCTAAACAAATACTAAGGCCGCAAGCTGTATATTATACTAGATATCAACAGCTATTCCTTTGAAAACACTACAAAAAAAGATGCAAAGGAAATCACTTTTAAGCAATACATTAAGGATTAATAGAAGGATACAAGCAACCCAGGTTAGGACAACATTGGAGAACAAGTGTTCTGTTTTCTGAGATGATTCATTGAGTCATTGGACAGTTAATTTTAGCCTTCAAATAAGCTGTTCCCAACTTAGCATCTAGAAATTTCTTTACATGAGAACTTAAAAGACAAAAGCAAAGATGCATTTTTAAAGATCAAAAGGTATTTTCAATGTAAACAGATGTGGAAAATGTGTGTTGTTCCTTGGGATTCCAGCCCATGGCACAGGAATGAGGATAAAGATGGAGACTAGGAAAGAAAATGTTGGTTTGCAGGTCTTGATAAGCTCAGAGAATTGAATGGGAAAACAAAACTTATGAAGAAAGCTTGAAGAGTTAATCCAGAAGCATGTAAATATGATTTTAGAGTATTTTAGAAGTTATCATTTATACAAAAAATAATGGGAAAACATCAACATGTTTAAAATATTTTAGAGGAGACCTATGTGTTTTGAGAATAACCAAGTGGAATGGATAAAGTGGAAACTATTGTAGGTGTTTAAAATACTGATTAAAAACTGAGAAAAAAAAACTGTTCATGTAATATGAGGAGTTTTGTTCTGTGTCAGGAGAGAAGTCAGAACATTGACAAGCTCTTTACATGTATATATACCTGGATTGTGTTCACCAGCATTGGTAAAGAAAAGGTACCAGATTCCAGGAAGGTGCCTGGCTCTCAGGCTTTGGAGAAGAGTTAAAAGGTGACAGACATTGTTTACTGGGATGACTTTCAAAGTTGAATAACAAATTAGATAAAGAAGATAAAGCCAGTTTGGGAACATATACCTTGTGAAAGATTTGCAGATCAGCAGACAAATGCAAAAAATTAAAAAATGAAATTATTCAAAGATATTCTTATTAATATTTTGAAGTTTTATATAATCTGCTAGCTTTATTATTTTACTAATGAGAAAAGAAAATTTTAAGCGGATGAATTTTTTGATTCTAATATTCTTAGTACCTTGAAAATCTGGACTAGGCTACAATGTATATATTCTATCAATAATCTCTAATTTTTCCCTAACTATTATTCATTGTGTTTATGAAACTAAGAAAAGTAGACTAGTCTGCTAAAATGGGGGGATGTGACAATATTGTAACCAAGGTAATTAGAAGCTCTCTGTAGTTACTGAAAGCTTCAGCTAAAATAAATTCATTATTTCAAAGTCTTATAGGTCAAAAAGATAAAACACAATGAAATTTTTCTTCCCATGGGTCTACTTACCTATGAAGATAATGGAACATATTCAAAGAGAAATGGTAGTACAATTATACCAGTAATAATCCACAAAGTACATCTTGAAAACTTATGAAGTAGAGGGAAAGTGAAAGCAAATTATTTTGAACCAGATGATTCAGAGGACCAAGGAAGTAGACTAGGTTAAATGATAAAATAAGGCAGAGCTCTCAAGAAATACTTAATTTAAGAGAACAAGGTAACAATTAACAAGTTCAAGTTCTGAGTCTGTTTGTTTAAGTAGTCATTTCACATTGAGTTCTTAATTATGAGCAAACTCTTCTTTGCACAAGTACTATAGTATAGTCAATGCATGACTGATAAAGAGGAAGATAAAGGCAACCAAATTGTCCAGATAACATGTTCTCCCATCGTCTATGATTTCTGCCATTTTATCCTTCCTCACAAAACAAAACAAAAAACATAAAACCCATTATTGAAAATAACCACGGTCCTAGTAAATACCAACTATGAACCAACAATGTTCCTCATGTGCAGAATAGGCTATAAAATTCTGCAAGTATAGGATAACCCTTACAGATGAACACACACCAGTGTTTATTATTCATACATTTCCATTGAAGCATATATAGATGCAAATAGGATACTAGAGAACTCTTAAGGATGAAAAATTATTCCTCATTAAAAGGATTGATTATTGTGATCCCTTATTTTCTTACTCCAACACTTAATTAATTTAATTTTCTAGAATCAAATCCTCCTCATGACACAATTTTTTTAAGCCCAACTACATTCTTAAAATATTCTTTCAGGTTTCTATTCAATAGCCACAACACATCTTTTCTGTATTAGATTTTAATCTTGAATATATGCACTTGACTGGAGACAAAATTGGAGACATGCTAGGTTTCTTCATTTTTTTAAAACCACTCATTTCAAGTCCATCAGAAAAGCCTTCTGCATATATAAAACTCAATATTAACCTACCTAGAAATAATATAATGTAGTCTTAGTTATCATCATCCTTTCCAAAAATTCAATGAAGGTTTTCTAAGAAACTAAATATATAAAAATAACATATTTAGTAATTCATGCTTTCCAGCAACACATTTTGTCTTTCTCAAATATGAATAAAATAATCTGGATATTCAATGTCTTCCCACTGCAACTTAGAAAAGCTAATTAAAAAAAAATTCTCTTTATATGAAACCAAGCCCTTTAGTTACCACAATAGCATATCAGTAAAAAGTCTGACTGCAAAAACCAAGTGTTATGCTGCAGAGAAAGATTGTGGAAACACAGAGCCCAGGCTTGCATCTTAGCTTCCTGCTTTCTAGTTTAGGCAAGTTAATAATCTTCCTGTGCATCGCTTGAACACAATAAATTGTTGTCGTGTCAGGATTTCTGTTGAAATTTTTATCTGTGTTTATTCCTTAGGAACTGTACCCCTGACATTCCCCATTCACTGCTTGTCCGGAGAACTTGGCACCACCATTTCATTGTTTCATTTCAGTTGAAATTTATCATTTCAGGAAAATAACAAAAACAAAAAATTAAAAAAAACCTCTTGTGTGCCTGCAGATGTCTCATAATTTCAGAAGTCATCATGATGATTTATCTTTCTGTGTTTTTTTTTTTTTTTTCACATTAGGATTGGAAACTGTAAACTTTTCTTTTCCAGGCTGCAAGAGTAAGATCTAGTTTGCTAAGGGGTCCTATTGGAAAAGAAAGTACAAGTGTCTGTGGATCTTGTTTAATCTCAGAAAGTCCAGTGTCCTCATTTGTTAATGAGTAGGATGAGACATAATGGTGAAAGTGTAGTGTTGATACTCATTATCAAGGCATCTGTAGCAAGCATTCCAAGAGGAAGGAAAGGAAAAAAGAAATGACAGTTGGACATAGTGAGCCCTTTGTGTTCACTTACCTCACTAAAGTATATTGAACTAGAAGAAATGATATAATGAGAAACTAATATTTTTAAAAGTTTCATTTAAATTATTCATTAAAACTGGATGTAATGTCTTTCAATTCATTATTTTCTTATGCCCCCCTTTGACCTCATCCAAATATTCATTTCCTTAGATGATTTGTATGAGTGAAACCGTTTCACATTTCACAAATTAAATGAAGGTTTTGCAAGTACTGAAATCCACAAAGATATTATATCTAAAATAGACATCATTCAAACAAGCAGGTCTTGGAGAAAATGAAGAAAAGAAAAAGACTTAAAGGAAGAAGTTAGCTATGTCAGTTATATCCTAATCTTAGTACAGAGTATGTGTTTACCCAGACTTCTAAGTGCTCAATAAAGTAAGTCACAGTAACATATTTTAGGACAGATCATTTGCTGTTGTGGTTTTACTTAATAATCAGTCTATTGGGACATCTGGGAAAAAGCCACTAAGCATAACAAGCAAAGCAAACTGTTGGGGAAGAATAGACTTATATATAATATATATTGCTTTTTTGTTTGTGGGTTTTTTTACTTTCTTTTTTCTTATGAATAAAGTCATATTTTTTTATCCATGTATACCCTTGTTCAAACTCCCTACCCCCTCCTGCCCCTTCCAGTCACTCTCTCCCCCACATCATTTTATCTCCTCCCCAGCAAGGGCAGGAGGTCCTAAGGTGGCTTAGTTCAGCATCCACTCCAGGTAGATCTGTTTTCCTCACCACAACATCAAGACTGGGTCAGGTGCTCCTCTGGAGGGAATGGGCTCCAAGGTGCTGGTTCAAGGTGTTTCAAATCCCAAGCTGTTCAGTGGTTGTGATTTGTAGCTTGGGAATGCTTTGCTTTTTGTTTAAAGTCCACTAATGAGTGAGTACATCCCCTGCTTATCTTTCTTGGTTTGTGTTACCTCACTCAGGAGGATATTCTCCAAATCCATCTATTCGTCTGCAAATTTTAGGAAATTATTTTTTCTTATTGCTGAGTAGTACTTCATTGTGTAGATGTACCACAGTTTGGTAATCAGTTTTCAGTTGAGGGGCATCTTGGTTGTTTCCAGGTTCTTGCTGTTACGAATATTGCTGCTATGAACGTAGCTGAACTAAAGTCTTTGAAGTGCGAATGTGCATCTTTAGGGTATATGCTCAGTAGTGGTATTGTTGGATCCTTATGTCTAGAAAACCAGTTTTATTTTCTTCCTATAATTTTTAGATTCTAAGAGAATCTAAAGTAACCAAAATTTCCAAAAATTTGGTGAATAGAATAAAATGCCCATTAGTAAGTTACAAAAGGAGGCAAATATTTCTAACAACTTTGTATGGGTATGTACATGTGCCTGTGTGTATTTCTGTGTTTCTTTATGTGTTTCCATATGCATATGAAGGCCATGTATCATTTTCAGTCACTCTTTACCTTATTTTTTGACCTGGGGTTCCTCATTGAATCTGAAGTTTATTGATACAGCCATAGTGGCTAACAAGCAATCCCCAAGCATACTTTTGCTTCTTGGTATTTAGTGATGAAATTACAGGCATTTACCACCCTAACTTAAGATCTTGCTTGGGCTTAAAAGCTCAGGTTCTCATGCTTGCCTAATCAACAGTTTGCCACCTGAGCCCTATCCCAAGGCCTCTCCCTGAACTTTTTTTTTTTAATTTTATTATTCAATTCAAAATTGTCTAGTGAATTTGGAGCAGTTTAATCTTGAATTGTATTTCACCCAGCCCAAAACTGATACACCACACTGAGAACAGGATCCTTTGTCAAACTGATGTCCATTTTTTGGTCTCTAAGGAGTGTCAACATTTGTTCCCAATATGTTACTGCTAGAGCTACCAGGTATATTTTCAGCCCTTCCTTCTCCTTATCATCTAGTCCTATAACATCTAGTAACTTCAGTATATTCCTTTTACTTCAAGGTATTTCTTCTGCATAATATTCTGATTATGATTAAGATTAAATCTGATTAAAATTAAGATTTTAAGAATTGAAGAGTTTTTTTTAAAATGAGTATTGAAAGTTATTTCTGAATGTTAACTGATATGAAGGATAATAGAATGTCATCCTAACTCAACAGGCATTATCTTGGTGAGCTGAATGTAAAATAAGTGAAATTCCTGTGGTAAATTGTGTAGGACTTTTAAGGTTTACGACTCAAGACTTAAGTCTTGAAATGGAAGATGAAGACAATGTGCTTAAAATAAATTAATGCCTTTAATTTGTGGAAGTTGCCAATCAAAACCTAAAATTCAACATACACAGCCTTGGGCATATCAGCAGCCTAATTACTCAGAGTCTGGCCCATCACCAATGTTTTAACACTTGATTTATTTCCTGTTCAATTTGTTCAATAAGGCCAGAGTTAATTGGTTTTCCAAGTAAGTGTTAAAATATAAAACTCTACCTTCATTAAGTGGCTACTGTGCTTATTATGCACCAATGACTTACAAGTCTATGTAAAGGTTACTAGGGTGAGACTTCAGGGCACTATTTACAAATCACATCTTTGACTCAGCACTAATATTGCAAGTAAACAATAAATATCCAAACCACTGTTATTTATAACAAGAAATGAATATATGACATTTCTTTAAAAGTCCCTGAAAAAAATATATTTTAAAATATCATTTTAAATGTTATCTTTCAAATAAATTACACTTTATGTTTCTTTAAGAAAATAGAATGTGCCAGTAGATATCTATGTTATTGTTATCTATCTGTTTGTCTGTTTATTTATTTAAAAAGGCTTAGCATGTTTGTGTCATGCTCTGTGGTATATATACCAAGACATTTAATATGGTACTTTGACAATAAAAATGACAAATTAGAGACTACATGATGAAACCTAATGTATTTTAAAATTGAACTAGACTCTTATATGAACACAAAAAAATTAGAAACAGTAACTTTTATCATATCATTTTCTATGAGCTATTTTTAACTTGAACACTACCAGCAGTAGTGCTGTGTTTCATTACTGTCAAATGTTACTCTCAAGAAATAACACTTGGCAAGGAAAATGCCATTCAGAGAGCAGTATTTACATTCTTGGTAGAAAAAGGCTGTATTTTGTTGGAAATTTTTTCAGGAATCCTAAATACTGTCTATAGTGTGGGTTTTATATCTAGATGTCTCTAGTTAAAGTTAAATCAATTACTGCCACCACAGTTCCTTCACTCGGGGAATGAGTCATATGTTACAAATAAAAGCAACAAAATTGAAGTCTGGTAACTAATTTCTAGGTACTGTAAACACAGACACATACACACACTTAGCAGAATCCCCTGCATTTGAAAAGAATATTTTGCACATGAAAATATTAGCATGAAACTTTATGTTGAAGGGATCTAAATGTCACCTAAAGTGAAAGGGATTATCTAGTTATGTTTTATTGTATAAAATGATGACATTTTACATTTTTAATGAGTTCTTTATCTAACAATAAACTTTCATGTTTTTGAGATATTATGTTTAAATTCTATAGCACTGATGTTTCTTAGAGTTCTGGGGCCAAAATATCACAAATTAGATGGTATGTATTTGTTCAATCCAAATTCTTGAATCTATTAGTCTGAAACCAAGATAGCAACAGGTCTTTCTTTGGGAGATTAGCTAGAAATCTCCCTTGCCTCTTCCTAACACCTGATTTTATCATTGATTCTTTGCATCTGCTCATAGTCAGTTCCTCCAGCTTCTCCCTCTAACATGTGTGTTCTCTTTGGAAGTCTGCATATAATTCCTTTTCCTATAAAGATGCCTACATCTTACTGAAATATGATGCCACCTTTAATGACTGATTCATAATTTGGTTACATCTACACAGACCTGATATCTAAATAAGGCCATAGTCACAAGAATTAGTAATAAACATTATACTCAGGGCACAGAGTTCAACTTTGGACAATGATACTTAGAAGCATCTTACATGTCAGATTTAGAATGTAATTATTTCACTCAAATAGTAATTGCTGGGGCCAATGATAAGGATTGGTAGTCTCAAAGATGTACCATACCACATCAGAACAATGTGTTTTTAGGTTTAGGGAGAGAGGTTTTGGATGACGTACGGGACAGGTATTTCCACTACACATAATTTTATTATGAGTAACTGAGTGCAAGTTAGATTAAATAAGTGTCCCTGCTATCGAGATGTAAGTTTTGTGAATTCTAGTCAAGGGTAAATAAACACCCAAATTGAAAACCAACTGTAAGACTTGTTAACTCAGTAAATTCATTCCTTATTTGTATTAATAACAAGAAGGAAAAAGTTCTCAACAAGTATTTTAGAGACAAAAGTCTTCACAGATCCAATGTCTCCACCATCTTCTAACAAATGCCACTAAATTATATACTGTATGGATCAGTTAATTTCTATCAAGATCATCATTACTCTGGGAATAATTGCCACCCTAGCAAATGTAGAGTATGTCATGAGGTCACTGTAAACTTCTGAATGAACACCAAAAAATCCATTACATTTGCTAAAGCTATGGAAATAGTGATTAAAGTTATTCAGTAAGGCAGAACATTTTCATTTTATTATTTATGCTTTTAATAGTTTCCCAAGCCCAGAAAAGCCCATACAGTATAAATTGTAGGTATAGCAAAGCCATGTTAACTTCATATGTATGAGTTTGAAAATTACTAATTGACTTAAGAACTGTATTGTATTCATTCAATTTCATTTTATTCTTGTTTAATTTGCACATTATACTAACATAGAGGACAATGGCAGGTCAAAGTTCTTCCTTTTGTCGAATAAAAAACTTTATTTTTACCATGAAGAAGTCATGTGACAATTCTTGGCCATAGAATTTAAAGAATCATCTAATCTTTTGTTAGAGTACGACTTAAATTTAACCAGTATACATTTTCACCATATCCTCTATGAGTAACTGATAAGCTTACTGATTGCTTTTCTAGTAAATCTTAAAGTTCCACCACACTGAGCCTGGTATCTCCCTCTTTTCACACTGGCATTGGGGGTGAGATCAGGACAAAATGTTACATCAAATTCAACACAGCTATAATGAGAGAAAAATACAGAGGGTAATAATAAAAGACAGAGAGTAATAATGAAAGTTACGTGCATATGCCTGTTTAGCAAGAATTTATTTCTTTGTTATGATTACATAACCAAGTCATTCTCGAATATTTGGCTTTGTTTAAGTCATAATAGTGTTCAGCCCAATTGATACTGATAAAGTAAAAGCAGTTCTTCCAGCGAGTAAGTTATGAACAAGGATCCAAACACTGAACTAGAAACTCCTATCACAATGATACTAGGATCTGTAAAACAGATAGACTACACTGAATAGTAACATTCATGACTATTTTGCAAATGACACATCAAACTCCTTCAATAATACTCTCATAAATCTATTTATATGACCTATCATTGACACTTAGCAGTGATTTCAATTTCATTTATTTTGCTAAGATTTAGTTTACAATGCCAGACAACTTAGTACCTCCCCTCCAACTGATAGTGACAGACTTGCTTTGTTTTTAAAACGACTAGGTATCATGGCAAATAATCTTTAATTTTAAGATGATAATTCTAAACCTAGTATTGTCACCTCATAGCAGAAGTGATTGTCTAACAGCTAAGCTCCATCTGTCTGTTCACAGACACCAACCTAACTTCTCATCTTGGGTCACTTTTTTTCCTACTGCATACCATTCTTACAATATTCACAAATGTCTTTTATATTCTAATGTTTGTATTACCCTTTTTTAGCCATATAAATTTTATTCCCCTTTCACTGCCTTACTGCTAATTTTTGATTTTGTATATATTTATAGAAATTTGCATGTGCATATGATATTAAAACCTTTTATGCAACTCATAAATTATGTTTCTTGCATGCTATGTTAGATGGGTGTCTTTAGGTAACTGAGTAACTTAAAATGTCTATGCTCAAAATATACATGAAAAATGATCAATGTGAGAGAAAGTGTGAAATGTGAGCATATGATAGGACCATGGTAAAACATAAAATTATGGATAATTTTTAAGTTCTAACATAATAACAAAATGCAAAATAGATCCATCACTTTAAACTATAATATGTATTATTTGTTTCATTGTAATGAAGTTTTAAATTATTAAGTTAATTTTAATTTTAGGTTCTTTTTAAGGACACTTTATTTCATCTCATTTTTTCATTGTGCTTTATAAAGTATTTCTATATTTTATATTTTAAATTTAGTACTAAAATTATGTAAAATATGTAAAAATCTTAGTTTTCTTAAAGATAGATTCAAGTGCATACACAATTAAGATAATGATGAGACATTATTATCTCATTCCATTACATGAAGCTGGTCTGGGGTAAGTTATTTGAAATGTATTCCCTTTTTTTTTTCAGGGGTTTCAAGAAAGATTAAATGTGATTATTAATGTAAATCATGAAAATGATAGGTGTAGTAAATATATCTGAGGTATCACATATACATTTATTGAGTACTATAAAGTACTCATAAAGTTCCATGTGCTAAGCACTTTATCTAGTATTGGGAAGGCAACTATGTATAGGAAAGTATAAAGGAACATGATCTGGGATGCACAAAACCATATATATGGCTTTAGGAGAGAAGGTCTCAACTTGTGGATCATGTCCCTTTTTGAGGTCACATACTAGGCATCCTCATGTTTACATTATGATTCATAACAGTATAAAACTACAGTTATGAAGTAGTAACAAAGTAATTTTATGATTGAGAGTGACCACAACATGAGAAAATGTATTAAAGGGTCACAATATTAGGAAAGGTTGAAAACTATTGCTTTAGGGTTTTCTAGAAAGACTAAAAAACAGTCTTGTCTGGATCACTGGAAACATGTAAGAGAAACCCCTCCAAGTAAGTGAAATTAGTCACTGTGGTTGTGAAGAGAACATCCTAGTATTAAAGTGATATGCAGCGAACTGTATTACAGCAGCATGACTTACATGCTCATAATGAATTATGGAAGGTGAAAAGATCTTTTCCAGTAGCTATGAGGTGAAGATACAAACTGTATTGATTTTTATAATAGAACTTGGAAACTACATTTTTTACATTCACATAAAGGTACAGGGTGGTAAGAACATTTCATATAGGAGCTAAAAAATTTCAGATTCATTACACTGGAAATGGAGGAAGAAATGTGGGAATATCAGATTTGATCATGTGCAGAGCAAAAAATCTCAAAGGAGTAATAGATATGACTTTGTGACTTTAAGTATCTGTAGAAATGTAGAGAAGGAAGAAAATGTTGAATGTCATTAAAACAGGCATAAATAAAATAACCAAGTGCAGAGAAACTGGATTTAGCGATTGTGTCTGTGAATCTGAAGTTATCAGGAAATAGCTACGGATATCCTCTCCTGAGTAACCTTCAAATGTCCTTGTGCTTTGATCTGTAGACTGTAATGAGCTATTCAGCCTATTTCTGCTAGGAAGGAGCTTAGTTTTTCTCATTCTAAATATATTGAAAAGTTGTTCTTCCTATTTAAAATTAACTTATCTTAGTATTAACAATTTATATTATTTTTAACTTTCCATTAACGGCATCTAGTTAACAATTTATCCAAATATGTTTTGTGGGATGTGTGTGTGTGTGTGTGTGTGTGTGTGTGTGTGTACACATGCCTTTGTGTGTGTGAGTGAGTGTGCACATATGGAAGCACTATGAAAACATCACCTGTCATGCTCATCAATATCACCAACTTCCTGTGAAATGGAGTGGGTCTCTCTCTTAAGCTAGGATGAGTATCACTTAAGCTAGAATGACTGTTCAGCAAGCCTTGGGCATCTTCCTGCTTCCCTGTACTGGAATGCTAAACTATCAGGTGAGGTGATTCTTTACATAGTTTCTGGAGATGAAACTCAGAACCTCACATTTACAAGACATTCTTCTTATGCATTGAATTATCTTTCTAGCCACCAAATTTTTTACATATGCTACATTATTATTATTAGGATCATTTATTTTATTGAGATGCTGTGAAAAACAGTATATATTTTAATCTCATAATACTTTAAAGATTTTTCTTTTATTAAGAAACTTGTTTCACATTGATAAAACTGAAGATATTTAATGACTAATATACAAAGGTGTCCCCATTATTTTACATAGCTTAAATCCTAGTTACTATAAAAATAATTGTTACAATATTTATTCATACTTTGGAGTGACTGAGGAGAAGAGAGTGTCTGCTTGGTTGATTAGAATGCATCAGAGAAGCTTCATCACATTCATCAGATAATTTTCTGAGCCTGACATTTTCTGGGCACAATTCTTTAACCTAGCATTGCTTTGCAAAGTTTAATAAAAGTGTTCGCAAACTGTATTAGTTTAGATATCAATAAAACATTGACTTTACAGTGTTTGTGGGGTTTTTTTCTGTATTATTGATTGGACATCAAACCAAAAGAAAGTAGGAGTTTGAAGGTCAATGTTCCCTTAAGATATGTTACAGCCACCTATTGTAATAACTGGCTCAGACATTAGAAAAACTAATCATTTCAGCTTGTGTGTAGTAATATCCTCTTGGATGAAGAGTTGCCCAAGTTTCAAGATAACCAAATGTCAAAGCATATACTTGGGCAGTAAACTAATTGGTAGCAAATCTCATTAAGAATTCTGGTTGCAGTAATAGCTTTTCTTCAATTGCCACTGCTATTAATGAGAAACACAACAACAGAAGCCACATTACCGCTCTGACAATTTGTTCCATTGATTTATTATGCTTGCTCTGCCGCCATCTACATGCAGGGACTGCAAAGCATTTGTCTGATATTAGTGCATTTTGACTTTTGCAAATAGAGTGAAGGGAGGCCAGTTCTTGAAAGGTGACATAACTGGTATTAGTAGTTTATCCTGCCATCGGTGAAATATACAAGCAGCAATTGAGATTAAAGATTCATTCAGGAAATCATTACTTATAGATCATTTTTACTCCAGCTCTGGAAGTGAAGATATAACATGTTTCATTTAGCAAACTACTCCCAATACATGTTTATGTCAAATTAAACTAAATTTAATTTAAACTACTTTTTGCATTATTTTTAAGATGAATGAATTTGTATGGTGCTTCATTTATATAAATACCAAGAAAGAGAAAAAAATAATTATCAAGGCATCTAAAAGATGTAACTTTTTTTTCACATTCCTATAACATCTTGACTCACTTATAACCCTAAAGTACCCAACAGTCTTTTAGTTATAATTACAATCACTAAAATACAAACATTTGGACTTTACTTCAAACAAACCTAAAATATCTGGGGCAGAATTCAGTTCTCATTGATCTGTTTTATCAGTGTTTGTCCTGAATGAAGGCCTACTTCAAAAGTAGAAATCTGGTACTGTTGGGCCAGAGTTACATTGAAAGAGAAACTAGATCAGGACATTGAGAAATCATGTTTTCCCTTTGGTTAGAGTTTTGGAAAACTATGTTGATGTTCACTCTCATCGTGATTATGCTGATTATAGGGGGGAAATCTATAAACTAAATTCATTTATAGCCTAACATGAAAGAGTGTTTTCTACTTGCTTGAATGAACATTTGAATATTCTTAAATTTGCATGAATTGATATGTATATATCAATATCTGCATCTCTTTAGTAGATGAATGTGAGAAACAGTGATGGTACTTGAAAACCATTTTTGCTCTCACATATGCAAGATGAATTCATTTACAGATTTTAGTTTTCAATAATAGTTGGACTAGCCCTACCACATTTTTGCTCCAAACAAAGATGAAGATTCTAAAATGTATACATTTGCCTGTATAGATAAACAGTCTCTCCTAAAATGCCAATTGAGTGTGTATCTGAGTAACTGAACACGGATTTAATTTGATTTTTTCAATCTCTCACTGGCAGGACAGTTGATGGATTATTGTTACCCAGGAGAAAACTCACTGAGGAACTCTGACTGATCTTGCTCTGTTGTCTTGAATTCAACTGTATTTATGTTTGAAAACATCATTTTGTATATTATAAATACACATAACTTTTGTCACTTTCTTTTTTGTTTCTTTTCTTTTTAATGTTTTTAATTTTTATTTATTTTATTTATTTTTATAAAATAAAGGATTTTTTATCTATGTATCCCCTTGTTCCAACTCTCTTCCCCCTTCCTGACCCCTCTAGGTCAGCCTTCAGCCTCCCTCTTCCCCATCCCTCCATCCTCACCCTAAGGGCAAGAAGTCCCAAGGTGGATTAGCTCAACATTCACTCCAGGCAAGTCCAATTTCCTCATCCTAATATCAGGACTGGGTTAAGTGTTCCTCTGGAAGGAATGGGCTCCAAGGTGCCAGTCCATGCATAGAAACACAGTCTGAACCCTCCCCTTGAGGCTGCATGTACTGCCCATGTCAGTGGACAGTTGCCTATCCTTGCAGGGCCTAGTTCCTTTTCCTGATGGTTTTCAAAAAATAAGTAAATAAAAAAAATTTTAAAAAAGAGAGTTTAAAGTTTTATAATCTACTTACTGTAGTTCCTAAAGGATTAAGTGCCTTGTGACACTGTAGATCTGGTGACTAAATGAAATGGCATTGTGTGACGTAAATGCTCCTGATTTTACTGATGATTAAAGCCTTGGCCACATAAATTTGTTGGAGGCTCTGAAAGTGATAGGATGTGAGGCCTGGTAGAAGAGGTAGTTAGGATGTGAACTCTTGAATTCTTGAAAAGGAATAAAAAAAAAAGAAGCAAACCTATTCCTAGCTATTGTCATTCTATTCCTGTTTGAGATGAGTTTTCTACTCGTCACACATTCCCACTATGTAACATGAAGTCCTCATCAGAACTAAGATCATGCAGTCGCCATGCCCTTGATCCTTCAAAGCTTCTATACAATTTTCTGTTCATAAACCCATATAAGCTAAGTCCATTCATCTCATGAGGAGAGAAGTTTAAAATACTTATTAAAATTGGTTTGAGACCTACAAGCATCCCTGCTCACATTTAACAGCAAGAGAGGATCCACTGTCTGAAAATATTCTGTCAGTTCCCCATTGTGAGAAAAAAAAATGTTGGTTGTTAAGTTCTACTAGAAACATCATTATTTGTTAGAGATGCTCCTCTGAAGCCTCACTTCTTGATTTTCAACACAAGTGTTATTTTTTATCTTCTGAGAAGTTTTGAAGACTGTTTCTAGCCTGTAGAATGCCGAAAAGCCTGTTCATTAATAGGCCTTATTTGTCAAACATAATCCAAAGAAATTGTCAGTTTGACTGGAGAAAGATGGAGCAGATATGAATCCACAGACTTATCATCTCATACACCATTCATTCCTTAATACTTGATTGAAACGAAAGCATATGCCCTAAACAGCTCTCGGTCACCACTTTCCTCATTTGATCTATCCAAGCTTAAACAGACTACACTTCTTTGAATTGCTTTTGCTCTCTCTGCCATCTTCTAATTCCAATATATATACCACCTGGACTCTTTAAGAAAATACAAGAAAGTTTATGATCCCAAGAATTATATAAAGTTAGCGCAAATGGATAAGGGATAATATGCATGGCTTTGTGTAAACAAAGCGTGTCAGGGGTAAAATGTGGAGTAATTGGAAGTGTGATTCTTGTCTCATTACCCTGTGTGAACACAGGCATGCAGTTGGCCTAAAAGCTTAGCATTTATGCTTAAGACAAGTTGCCAAGGAGGTAAGCTATGGCAGCACAACATATGGGAGCTGAGGATATTCATGAAAGCAGTCTGTACAAAGATCTGTGCCCTTTTATGACACAGCACCACTAAGGATGAAAAACCGATAAGAATGAGATAGTATCCTAACTCAGAGGAAAGAACTTATTGAAGGTAATTTTCTAATGGAGGAATTCAGTCACAGGTAGACAGTTTAGAACATGAACTCCCATAGTAGAGTATAAGATAGGTAATTCTACACCAATTGTGGTGGTTGGAACACAAAAGCTGCAAATATCCCCCACCTATGAATAGAATGAATTTCAACTATGAGAAACACTATGGGTCCAATTACTTGCAACAGTGTTCACAGTCATCAAAATTCTAAAACCTGTGCATCCAAGAAAGATCTTTCTTCTGCTAGTTGTGTTAAAGGACAAAATTGTGACATTGTATTACTACATCCACCAGTGCAGGACAAAGAAATTTTGGTTATGGTGTTTTAGGGACATAGGCAACTTATAAGGAAAGATTTGAGAGACTCAAGACACAAATGTAGAGAAGAACATTTACAATCACCTCATTAGAATCCCTTGTGTTAGGATTAGAGAAATGGCTGAGTGGTTAAGAGTGTTCGCTACTCTTGCAGAGGACCCAATTACAATTCCTGAACCCACATCAGAAGGTTCACAACCAGTAACACTAGTTCCAGGAAATACGATTCCTTCTTCTTCTGGTCTCCAATGGTACCTTCACTCATGTGCCCATACCCTGCCAACCACGCACACATAACTTTAAAATAAAATGTCTTTTAAAAGGAAAACTGAAATACAACTCTGTTAATGATAAGAACTACTTTTGAAAAATATTTTTCTTAGAGCACTGCCTTACTTTCTAATCAAACATAATGAAATTTTATCAAAATAAGATATAAAATTTAAAAGTAAGGAAAAGCATTTTTTGAGACAGAGCCTCACTACATATCCTTGGCCTGTCTAGAATTTGCTATGTAGTGCAGGTCAGCCTTGAAATCAGAGGGTTCTACCCACCTCTGTCTCCTCACTGCTAAGATTAAAGGTGAAAAGTTAGAATTAAATACTTAATGATTGATTGCCTTTTACTAAAAAGTTTTGAACATAAAAATTAATTAGTTACTAAGAACTCTGATACTTAGGTTAAACGTTAGAGAACTCCACAGACAGTAAGACTCTTCTCAACAGTGTTATTTAAACTGCAAATTCAATTAACTTAAAAAGAATTCTCTTGTAATTGTGATTAAAGGTATATTATGGAAGAAATAATTTTATTTAAATTATGTGTATCTATGCACATACATACTAATATAGTTATTTAATGTATATTTATGCTAGAATACAAAAATGTTATATTCTGATTGATAGACATGACATTACTTTATAACTTTACAAACAATAATACATGTAAATAATATTTTTACAGTGTCCAATGAAATGACAAACATATTATTATAATTTTAAAAGCATGGTAAGGATAATTAAATTAAGTATTAATTGTCAAATATCTCCTTACTGCCAATCAGCTATTTTTCTATTATCATCTAAATATGAGATAAAGTGCACACCCACCCCTGGCTAGATGTAATAGTGTGAAGAATGGCTGGCTAGAGTTAATGTTCATGGAGAGTTTTGGTTTCATAGGCAAAGGATATATTTGAAAAACTTTGGAAGGAAATTATCTCCAAAAGAGTCCACCATAAGAAGCATATCTATGATGGTGTGCTTAAATGTTTTTTATTTCAAATTTGAACTGTGAAGCCATATACTTTATTAAAATTAAGGAGATAATGAGAAATTTCAAAAGGATGAGTTCCATAAATACAGCTCTGAATGTATGCAGACAACCTAGTTAGTTGTCTGAGGAACATATAGCAGCAGGAAGGTGATTAATGGGTAAATTAACAGTATCCCCATCAGAGTGTTTTATGTTAAGTTTCTGTTGACTTACAAAGCATGAGCAGTCCCATATTCACCAGATATTTTGTTTTGTCATATTTTGAGACAAGGTTTCAGTGTATATACTTGACTATCCTGGAACATGCTCTGTAGACCAGGCTAGCCTTGACTCAGACATATTCCTGCTTCTGCTTCCCAACAGCTGAGATTAAAGATATGGGACATCATACATGGCCTATCCCTGCCCTCATTTCTTAATAGTAGGATTTTCAGTACTTTGAGTTCAGGACTCTTAAGGCATCGTTAAGACCTATGTATAGAACAAGAAAATAATGCACAAAATATTCAAACAAACTCTAAATATTCTTTCTTAGCCTTAGAAGAGGTTTTCAGCTTTATTAAAACTTTCTAAGGAATGTTAGTTCTGTAGCTCAGCTGATAGTGCTTACCTTGGACAAGCTTGATCCTCAATACTGTATGAAGTAGGCATGATGGTACATACCTGCCATCTCAGCACCCAGGATATAGATGCAAAATCAGAAATTCACACTCACCATTGGCTACACACACAGATTTTGAGGCTCCTTGGACTACAAGTAATCTTGTCAGTTAACCATGAACAAACATGAAATTTCTCTGTAATCAAAATATCTTTAAAGTTATTAAATAAGTTATGTATTTAAAACTATGATATTTTAATGCTGGAGAGATGGCTCAGCGGTTAAGAGCACCGTCTGCTCTTCTAGAAGACCCGGGTTTGATTCCCAGCACCCACATGGCAGCTAACAACTGTCTGTAGTTCCAGTTCCAGGCAAACACCAAGGCAAATAAATAAATAATGAATAAATAAAGTTTAAAAAAAAGAAAATATGTTTAAAACTATGATATTTTAAACTTTGGAAAGTTCTTTGTTTTTTCGTTATGATAATGACCATGTTTTATATGATCCGGGTTTTTATAATATGAAAAGCTTATACTATTTTTGATTATGTGTCCTTTTTGGAGCATTGATTTGATTTTATGTGTGGTATTTGGTGAAATTTTACAAGTAGGTTTGTATTTCTGAGTCCATTTTTTAAAAATACAATATTTTAACATATCAATATACAAAGAAAAGTATCATAGCTTCATAGATGCAGAATCCACACTTAACTAATTTGATTTAGTCAATGCATTTTAAGGAAATAAAAAAAAGACTTTATAATTTCACTGTTTATTCAAGCATTCATAAAAATGTTTCTTAATTATTTGAACATACATTTTATTTGAAAAACCCAGTTCTACATCTTTATAAGCATATTTTGATCTATATTCTTTAACATTTTAAAATATTTTTAGTTACATTTTTTAATTATATGTATGTGTGAGTGAAGTTCCCATAGAAGCCAGAAGAGAGTGTGGGACCCCTGCAGAAATTTAGACAGTTGTGAACTACCCAACGTGGGCACTGGAATCCAAACAACAAGAGCACTATGTATCAATAACATTCAATCAAAATTTCTGGACCAAGATTTTACATTTTTTAATTTTGGTATTTATTTAAAATCTTTATAATTATTCTGAGATTTCAGCTTTCTTTTTTTCTTTCCTGTAAAAGCCTATACTCTTAACCATTACTCCATACAAAATCCATTGCTGTTGTAATGTGAGTCAACACGTTTCTTCAGTTACTTACATTTTTTATAAACCTCTCTTTAGTTTATTCTTAAATAAAGACAAACATAAAAAAGCAATCACCAGTGTTCTTGGGAAAGCTCCACTTCAGCACCCTGGTATCCCTAAACCCAAAGAGTCTGAATGTTGTGGTGGAAGCCCCTCCCCTCTCTTTTCAGTCCCTACCCTAATCCTAACCCTAACCTCTCACCAAATAAGTTAAGTCTCTTCCCCCAGAGATTCTCAATACCTCTCCTATAGGATATTTAAACTACACCGCAGAAAAGAAGCACATGGGATTTTTGTTGTTGTTTTGTTTTTTTGTGTGTTTGTTTTTTGTGAGGTTTTTTTTGTTGTTGTTGTTGGTTTGTTTTTGGTCTCTCTTCTCCATGTACTCCCTGGGACACCAGAGAATCACCCAGAAATGCTTTACCCATTAAACCGGAGCTTTTGCTATTTCAATATGATTTTATCTAATTTGGATTGATGTGTCAGCAGAGAGGCTTACCAGGGTATAGAAACTTATCATTTGGAGATTTCAATTAGATTTGAACTTGGATCTCTAAATTTAGAGTACATTTTATTAACAAATTAATTTTAAAAATTGACGTCTTTCTGATATTGAGTCTTTGTATAGGGGCACATGATATATTTCTTCATTTGAATGTTTTGTATTAGTTACTGTTCTGTTGCTGTGAAAAATTGTCATGACCAAGACAACACATAGATGTGAGAATTTAATTGGGATTAATGTGCCAGAGGATTAGAGACATGATGATGAAGTAGTGGCAACAGGCAGCAGGCTTAGGAACTGGAGTGAAATCAGATTGCTCACATCATAAACCACAAGCAGGAAGCAGAGAACAAATTAAACCCTCAAAGCCCTCTCCCTTGGTGACATACTTCCTCCAGCAAGGCAACACCTCCTACGGCTACCAAACAGCTCCACCAATTGGGGACAAAGCATATAATCAAGCTACGAAGGTGTTCTGTATGAAATTATTCTGTGATTTGTAAATGTTGATAATCTTACCAGACAAGATTAAAGACTATCAGCTCAACTGAACAATTCAGAGCAAGCTTTATTCATGTAAATTGCCTGTCTCTCCCTAAAGCAGGGTTCAAGAGCTCATCCTTGTCATAGGGAAATCAAGGTTTTTATAACTCATAGGTTGGAGTTTTCAGATGGTGGATTTCGCAGGGAAATAAGCAGTGTTACAGAGGCAAAACATAAGCATAACAAGTTTGTTTTAACAACTTACTGAAACAAAGACATGGTTGCTGTTTGCTCGAACAGGCAGTACAGAATTATTTGTAGTTCAGGTTACAGATGGGACATAGCCCAATCCTTACAAAACAAAAATCTAATCATATACAGGAACGAATTTAATTTGACTTTCCTATAAAATTGTCTAGAAGCCCAAGATAGAGGCAGATTGGTTTATCAGTGCCAGCTGACTTTTAGATTTCAGGGAAGAAGATTTTAAGAATTTGTTTTTGCATTTTCTACTTCAAAGTTGTCATTCTGACTTCAGCAATTATGATGATGATATGAATAATATCAAAATGTCCAAAGTTTAAATTAAACAAATAGTGACATCCATCAAATACACCATGTAAAATTCAAGGTGAATATGTTAACATAATTTTTACATAAAAATTTGATACATCAAAACCCTATATAGAAATAATACATTTTAAGAAAGGCTAATAGGATTAAAATTTTTACTAAAATCAGAAAGTCTGATTATTTAAGATAAAATGATTGTATCCTACATAAACTTAAACAGAGTCTAAATAATACTATACATTTAAATCTGAAGTATCTGTAACAGAAAAGACCAGAGGATAGAATTAAAATGACTTTATATATGATGCACTCATGTTACCTTCACACTGTTATAAATTAAATATGCCAACCATGACAAAATAAAAGTTTAATAATTAATAAAAGTGAAGGAATAGAAATATAAAATATAATTTTCAATGTTATAGAAAACAAAGACTGAAATGAAGCAACCAATTCTACAGATTTAAGAAAGAATAAAATTATACATGGTCTATAAAAGGCAAATGAAAATTAAAACACACAGTAAAAAAAATCAGTATACATACATCTGTACATCAAGTATTAGAGTAACGGTAGTAATGTACAGAAAGGAGGCATGTTGGTCAAAACCTTAAAAACAAATATATTTTGCTCTATTAGTATTTGACAAGTACTCTAGAATCAATAAAAGTAAAAGGAGGAAAGAGGAAAGAAAAATAAGAAAAAAAAAACCTCCTCCTGTGAACACTGACAAACTGCATAATAAGAAAAATGTCAACACAACTGTAAACAACAGTTGCTTTTTTTTTATAAACAGCTAAATATGCAGACACGATTTCCAATGACATTAAAACATTCACAATATTAATTCGTAAAGATTTGAAAGTAAATAAATCATGTTAGCTTCTGAATATTTTCCATTACCTCCATATATTTAATTTATAAATACTTAAAAAATATAGTTAGTTTGTCTGACCACTGCCAGAGGAAAGAAAGGATGCTGAAATAGTAGAAAGTATATATGGCCCAGTAACAAAGAAAATGGTACAGAATAAAATTTAAGGAATTAATTAACACAATACATTAAAAACATGTTAGTAAAGCAGATTATCTAAAATTTAATTATTCATCAAGTATATATGGACCCAAGAGCAAGAAAATATTCCAAAAAAGGGAATATGACAGAAAATAATAAGATTATAATGTTCAAATTATTCTGTTTTGTTTCCTATGAGAGATATAGAGTAGCTTTTATTTTTCTCTTTGTTGTTTAAAGATCTTGATGAAAGAAGGAACTAGGAGGAATTCACAGTGGACAACTCATAATCAGGATATAGTAATGAGAATAAAGTTTGTTGTATTTGGTTTCTGGCCCAGACTTTCTGGGCCTAGCCTGGAGGTTCAGACCTACTCGCAGCCCCATGCTACTTGGCCTCAAAGAAACATGCAAAAGCTTAGATTCATTTCATGCTGATCAGCCTAGCACCCAGGCATATAACTTGCTAACTCTTTCATCTTAACTCAATCCATGATTCTTATTGTGTTCAGCCATGTGGCTCAGTACCTTTACTCAGCAGCATTTCAACTTCTTTCTTCTGTGTCTCCTGGTATCTCTGTGGTGTCTCTGCTCTGCCCTGAGATGTTCCCAAAGTTTTCTTACTCTGGTAGCCCAACCCACACTTCCTGTCTGCCTCTGACCAATGAGCTTTTTATTAAACTAGTAGGCAGTTCAATTATTTACAATGTAATGACATAACCCCACTACAAAAGTTCATTTCAATAAAAGGAAAAAAGGAATAATTCTAAAAATAATTTTAAAGGCAAAATATTCTTTTCTAAAAAGGTTTTACTTATTTATTGCAAAAAAAAATTCTTTAAAAAAAGTAATAAACATGACCATGTTTTGATTCAAATAGCAGGAAACAGAAAAAAATGTGTATATATATGCATATATATACTCAAAAAGAGGTCAATCTATGGTCATAAAAATAACAAGACCTTATTTAATTTTTTTCCATGACAATACATATAAAATGAAGTTTAAACCAATAGCTTTTTAGAAAAATAAAATGCCAGAATGACATAAAGAGTGGAAAAACTGACTAATGCTGCAGCTGTTGAAGAAGTATTTCAGTCCTGAACTCTAAAATTTGGGGGATATGTCAGGTAAAACACTTCTTAAATAGATGCTGGTGTTTACACAGACTATTTCACAATACAGGAAAAAAATCAGTTTAAAGTTATTTATGCTGGATGTCAAAGGCTGATGAATCACACACAAACAGTAAATTACTGAACATGATTGCTTCTCAGCACAGATGAAAAATATCCAAAGTGAAATATTAGCCAGTGCATCTGGCAATGGAAGCTAGATAGATGGTTAATCCGAAGAACATGTGGTCGTTTGGTTTAAAAGTCAAAAAAATGAGCCTGTCACCACAATTGGCTAAAAGAGAAAGCCATCTTTTTTTTTCTTTTTAATTTATTGTTTGCTGTCTTCCTCTAAATCAGAGTTATTTTGGGGACCAGGTGGAAAATGCATGCGAGGAACTTTGTGAGTTGAACTGCTGAAGAATTATTCTTGCTGCTTCTGTCATCTGCTGTTGTATTGCTAGACTGTTGTTTTCAAAAAGGCCTAAGTAAGGCATATAGTGAGAGCGGTGATTAATTCCTCCAGCAAGTGCTGCTTTCAAATGCACACACTTAAGCATCTTTCAAACCTAATGGATTAGAAATCTTGATGAAACTAAAGGGCAAATACTTCAAAATAAGTAAATAGCAAAGTAAAAGTGGTCCGGTGATGACCCACTGAGGAAATTTTGAATTTAAAAGGATGCATTGAGAAGCAGCCTTAAATGGAAAGGGTGAAGGCCAGGTTGGTTACGACATGTCTATAATCTTTCAGATTTCAAATGTCACTGTTGTGACAAGGGGTTACCTGCTTGAATTAATTCACTAGCATCCAGCCCAAGAAAAGTAGGTAAAATATGTACTCTATCTTTGCAAAACATTATTTCTGAGAAATTTCACTGAAGTTTATAATAGTCCCATGAGATGCTGCAATTCAATGCCATTAACACATGTTATTATCTTGTTTTATAAAAATGTATAGTTGCTAAACCATTTTAATTAGCTGCTTAAAAGTCTACAGTTTGAAAAAAAATTATTAATTTCTTGTTTTCTTATTATAATGTACCTGTTTCAAATGAATGGGTTTTTAAGATTATCATGTTTTTCTTTTCTCCTTGTTCTTCAGTCTTGATTTTTATTAAGGTGATATGACATTCATAGAAAAACACAGAAGCTATCCAATGCTAAGATAATTTGGGCTGCCTTTCAAGAGATGTGGATAGTTAATTATGTAGAGCAAAGAATGAGTTTCTATGACTGACCATCTATAATGAACCAAACTTCAACCAAAACACCAAAAAAGATGTTGAAAAGTATTCTCTTGACCAGAAGATATTTAGAAATTGCATAATTATGACAAAGAGACCTGTTTAAATAAAAGTAGCCTAATTGTTCTAAATGTTTAGATGTGTATGTCATCCACACAAAAACTACAACAAACATATTAATAATGTCCTCAAATACTTTGTTAATCCTATATAGATAGAGATTTGAAATAAATGTTAAGCACCTCTTTAAAAACTAATGCTATAATTTTACTCTATACATATTGGTATGCTTACAATATATTTCTCTTTTAAATGTCTTTATACATTCCTACTTAATTGTCTCATATAATCTTGACTTTACCCTTTCTGCCAATTTCTTTACCAATATCATCTCATTGTACAGAGACTGTTCTGTTACAACCCTTTTCCATCATACATGTTCAAGATTTACATTTTCAGCTTATTTTAGCAAGCTGTTAATATCCACACATGTTGCTCTGCAGTGACTGAGTTTTCAACCGATCTTTGCTAATAACTGCATGTCAAGATGCTGCTATTATGGCATTCATATCCTGAAGCATATGAAATACCAGGCTATAATCTGTTTTATATCAATATAAGGATAATTACTACCATCCTAGGTATTTTAAGATTAGAAAACAAAAGAACAGAGTTTAAGAACATGCTCAAGTATCAAAGGACTTAATAATTATCCCAAATCTAAGAATCTGAGTTCAGAACCCTTAGTTCTGACTACTACTCTCATGTGACTTTAACTTATCACTATTTTTTAAAGTATTATGGTAAATTCATATACAAAAATATATTCAAGGAACACAGAGTGTATATGTTCATTTTGAGCATCATGATATAGAAGTGTGGTGAAGGTCTAGCGCACTTTCTCATTCTTTTTTTTTTTATGAACAAAGAAATCACATTTTCTATCCTGTATATCTTTATTCAAGGTCCTTTCTTGCAGTCAAATATTCTCCATAAGTTGCTGAACTGGAGAACTTCTAACTTAAAATTATTATCTAGTAGTCATTCCAACTGATCCATCTTTTTCTGTGCCTAAAGCTCAAGAAACAGTGTGGAAGAAGGAGATGTGGATAGCAGGAGCCAAAGGGACATGATGTCTGCTATAAGATTGCATGTCTTAGAAATGTCAGGAAAGCAATAATCAGGAAGCCTCTACCAATGCGACCTAAACAAGATGTGAATAAGAGCAACATTAACAAACATGTTATCATGAAGCGAGGAATCTCATAAGGTCTGATAGCAATGGAATGCTGAGCCCTAGAAAAACAGCCTCTTCAGGTAGGAGCACATTGATTGATTATCCAATAGCAAGAAGTCAGCATTGCGTGTGTGTGTGTGTGTGTGTGTGTGTGTGTGTGTGTGTGTGTGTGTGTGTTGGTGCACTCATGTGAATAATAATAAGAACAAGAGTTGTGGAAGGAGATATGACAGATTGGAGAGAAAAAAAGAAAAAGAGGGAAATGATGTCATTATATTTTAATTTTAAATATTTTATACATGAAAGAAAACTGAACATTTTTATTTTATATAACAACTTATTTGAAATTACACTAAAATTTAGTTTTATTTAGCTAAATACATACTTTCATAAAAAGCCATATTGTTTGAAAGACTGCATACATATCTCACAATGAAATGTTAGATGTCTACTAACAAACTTTCAGTCTGGTACTTTACATAATTCAATAAAGTTACAATTAGAGCTCCAGCTGGCATCGAATAGAAATCCATTCTTATTCTCATTAAGATACAACAATGCAGAGAAAATGATTGCTTTAAAATGACAACCAACCTATCAGTGTCACAAATGAAGCCTCTCCCAACAGCTAAACATAGAAGGACTTTTCAGTAATTTGTATGGTTCTTAATAATTTTCTTTAATTTTAGACGATATAAGCCCAAGTAGAAAGCAACCCAGAATTTCATTCACAAAAGGAAATTGACAGCATTTTATTAACCAGTAACTTCTAATAGAGGATGTTTTCATAAGACCTTTAGATCACTATCTTACCCTTTTCTGAAAACAGAAAACTACACAAATTATTGGTCATTTCTTACTTAAAATGTGATTAAATTGTTTCCAACAATGCATTAGTATGATTTCAGGAATATTTTAACATGCCCCTCACAATGTTAGATTGTGGTATTGTGTGTAACTGTGTATCACGATTCATACCTGTGCGTATAGTACTGCATGAGCTCATACTTTAGCATAGACTTACTACCAAGCTTTGCTAAAGCTGGGTTGACCTCACCATAAACATAATAGTTAAAATGTGGTCTGCTTCAAAGATCAAACATAGAAAAATAACAAGTACTGTAATTTCTGAGGCAGGTAAAAACAAAACAAAAACAAAATCACCAAAGTTTCTGAAATGAGTCTGTGTAGTACAAAGTAGGAAACATGAAGCTTCTCATTAGCATTGAGCCATTTTATAGTTTAGGACCTAGCCCTTAGTGAAAATCTGTGTGAGTGCTTTGAATTCATCATGGCCTCTGCCTGCCTGGAACTCCTTTTGTAAACCAACCTGGCCTCAAACTCAGATCTTCTGGGATTAAAGGTATAGGTCACCATTCCTGGTTTTTCTCCATGCTGGGATTAAAGGTGTGAGTTACCACTTTCTGACCCACCTAGATTGATTTTGGGTGGATCTCTTCCTTGATATTCCAGACTGCTTTTATTAAATATACAAATATCACCACAAACATCTGTTCCACTTATGAACTACTGCAGCCCCAGAAGGGCCAAGTCCTGGGGTAACATAGAAGATGATCTCCATGACTGAGCAACAGCAGAATATCCCTTGCTTTCTCTTAACTATCTCCCCCACACCTCCATGAGTACCTTTTTCACATTCTTGGGTTTGTTTTGTCTTGTGATTTATCTATTGAGCTTATCCACAGCTGTCTGTGGGACCACAGATTTGGACCTGTTCATTGCCACCTGATGGGTTCATCAGTGGATCTAAAACTGAAGACAGTGTCTGTCCTCTGTCCCACTAACTATCCATCAGTAGCACAGAGAGATAAAGCCACCTGGCCCTTCTCTGAGTTATCATTGACTATTTGCAGGCCTGATGGGAACATGACTATTGAAGGCAGCAACTGCTGTCAGATCCATCACTTTGGCTATAACCACACCATAAGGAGAATAATTCCTGGTTTTCATCAGTAACAAAAAAAATCAAACTCTCAAGGCTGTAAATTATTCACAGTCTGGATAAGTGTCTGTCATGTGTGATTCTTCAAAATTCCAAGAAGATTAAAAACTGTAACATGGTGAAAATCATAACCACTTTTATACTATGTACAGATGGACATCCTTTGGCAATTAAATTTATTTCGAGCAATATGCAGGAAGATAGGTGAGGTCAAAGATTCATGTGCACAGATGTTCATTAAAGCAGTATTTGTAATAGTCAAGTGTTGAAAACAAACTAAATGTCTAAGAAAAGTAGCTGGGTAAAGCACGCCATGGTACATTCCAGCTATGTTGCCTTCTACAGCAGTAGCACCATAAAAGCAAATATCTTGTCCAGCTGTATACAACTCCACACATAAAATAGCAGACTTAGTCACATTTGAGACTATATAAAATCTCTTACTTAAGATGCTACCGTACATATGACTCTTAAAGATCAAACTATAAGCAATTATATTAAAATATGTCCAGATAAAAAGAAATAACAAAGTCTCTACTAAAACTAGTTTTGTATTGTGAAAGGAAATCATACTATAATAATTTAGTGTATGTTAATTCTGCAATATAGAATACATTCTTGGTATACGTGTGTTGTTGGTTGTTTGACTCTTTTGGCTATTTACTCTTTAGAGGGGTTCACCTAGCTCCAAAATAACACATACATAGAGGCTTATTATTATTATGAATGCCCAGCCTCAGATGGGCTTATCTTTAGCTAGCTTTCATTAACTTAAATTTTCACATCTACTTTTTGTCTATGGTCTTTTTCTTTTTCTTACTTCTATATATCTTACTTTCATTCTCATTCTGTGGCTGACTATGTGACTGAGTGGCTGGCACCTAATAGTCTCAACTCCTCATTCTCTTGCCCCTTGATCCCTCTTTTTCTCCTTTAATTTATTCTTTCTGCCTGCAAGCTCCTCCTATGCTTTCTCCTGCCTTATTATTGGCCATTCATCTCTTTATTAAATCAATTAGGTGTTGTAGGCAGGCAATGTAAGAGCTTCGCTAAGTCAAACAAATGAAACATAAAAGAATGCAATACACTTTTGCATCATTAAACAAATATTTCACAGCATAAACACATTTAACACATGATAAAATAATATTCAACAGGTTATTTGTGTGTATATACAGTGTGTGTATGACTGTATCTATGAAAATGTCTGTGTCACTGTATGAGTGTCTATCTGTATCTCTGCCTATAGGTGTGTTTGCTAAACCATATTGAGAATCAGAAGTAGTATTCAAACCTTGATACTGCTTTATAAAAACTAAGATTGTACCAAGTAAATAGACTACTTGAAAGACTACCTAGTTTGTATTTTATTTTAGGATTTCACTGTATTTTTAACACTTTAGCTCTAAATATTTAAATTCTTCCTGCTCCAAATTCTATTACCTTGTCTCATTTGTGATACTACATGATATCTTGCTCAGGAGGATATTCTCCAAATCCATCCATTTGCCTGCAAATTTCAGGATATCATGTTTTCTTAGTGCAGAATAGTACTCCATTGTGTAGATGTGTAGATGAAGGTGTTTATCAGCTGTAGAAGTTCCCTGGTAGAATTTTATACGTCTGTGTACAATCATATCATCTGCAAATAGAGATAGTTTCACTTCTTATTTTTCAATTTGTATCCCCCTTTTTTTTTTTTTTTTTTTTTAAAACTTTTTATTTATTTGCTTGGTGTTTGCCTGGAACTGGAACTACAGACAGTTGTTAGCTGCCATGTGGGTGCTGGGAATCGAACCCGGTCCTCTGGAAGAGCAGACGGTGCTCTTAACCGCTGAGCCATCTCTCCAGCCCCCAATTTGTATCCCCTTAATCTCATTTTGTTCTCTTATTGATTTAGCTAAAACTCTGAGAACTATATTGAATAGATAATGGGAGAGATTGTCTAGTTCCTGATTTTTGTGGGATTGCTTTGTATATCTCTCCATTTAGTTTGATGTTGACTGTCAGTTTCCAGTAAATCGCCTGTATTATATTTAGATATTTTCCCTGTATTCCTGATCTCACCAGGACTTTTATCAGAAAGAGGTGTTAGATTTTGTCAACAGCTTTTTCAGTGTCTAAGGATATAATCATGTGGATTTTTTCTTTTAGTTTGTTTATATGATGGATGACATTTACGGTTTTTCATATGTTGAACCATCCCTGCATTTTTGGGATGGAGCCTACTTGATTGTGGTGGATGATATTTGCTATATGTTGTTGTATATGGTTTCCAGAATTTTGTTGGGAATTTTTGCATCAATATTCATGAGGGCAATTGGACTGTAATTCTCTTTCTTTGTTGCGTCTTTGAGTGGCTTGGGTATTAGGGTAATTGTGGCCTCATAAAAAGAATTTCATAATATTCCTTCAGTTTCTCCTGTATGAAACAGTTTGAGGAGTATTGGTATTAGTTCTTCTTTGAAAGGCTAGTAGAATTCTGCACTAGGAGTCTTTTAATGACAGCTTCAATTTCCTTTAGGGTTATACGTCTGTTTAGTTATTTAATCTGATCTTGATTTAACTTTGGTAAATGGTACCTATCCAAAAAAACTGTCCATTTCTTCTAGGTTTTCCATTTTTTGTGGTTTATAGATTTTCAAAGTATGACCTGATAATTCTTTGGATTTCCTGGGAGTCTGTTGTTATGTCCCCCTTTTTGTTTCTAATTTTATTGATTTGGATACTCTCTCTCTGGTTTTTGGTTACTTTGGATAAGCATTTATCTATCTTGTTGGCTTTCTCAAAGAACCAACTCTTTGATTCATTGATTCTTTATGTTGTTTTTCTTGTTTTAATTGTATTGATTTCAGCTCTAAGTTTGAGTATTTCCTGCTGTCTACTCCTAGGTGAGTTTGCTTCTAATTATTCTAAGAATTTCAGCTATGCTGTTAGTTCTCTAGTGTGGGATTTCCCTAGGTTTTTCATACAGGCATCTAGTACTATGAATTTTCCTCTTTAGACTGCTTTCATTGTGTCTCATAAATTTGGGTACAATGTGGATTCATTTTCGTTAAATTCTAGGAAGACTTTAATTTTTTTCTTAGTTTCTCTCTTGACTCAGATGTGGTTCAGTTGAGTGATGTTTAGTTTCCATAAGTTGCTAGGCTTTCTATGATTTTTGATGTTGTTGAACTGTAACTCTAGGCCCTGATGGTCTAATATGATACACAGGATTATTTCCATTTTTTGTATCTAGTGATATTTGCTTTATGATCAGTTATGTGCTCAGTTTTATAGAAAGTTCCGTGTGGTTCTGAGAAATGTGTGTTTTCCTTTTAGTTTGGGTGGAAGCTTCTGCAAAAAACTTATTAAATTCATTTGTATCATAACCTCTTTTAGACTCCTTATTTCTCTGTTGAGTCTCTGTCTGGTTGACCTATCCAAGGGTGAAAATGGGGTATTGAAGTCTCCTACTACTAAGGTGTGGAAATTGATGTGGGATTTGAGCTTTAGTAGTATTTCTTTTACATAGATAAATGCCCTTATATTAGGGGCATAAATATTCAGGATTGAAATCTCATCTTGATCATTTTTTTTTCTGAGATAAATAAGTAATGTCCATCCTGGACTCTTTTAATTGGTTTCAGTTTGAAGACTATTTTGTTAGATATTAGGATGTCAATAACAGTTTGTTTCTTAGGGCCATTTGAGTGGAAAATCTTTTCCCAACCCTTTACTCTGAGCCTTTGTCTGTCTTTAAGGTGTATTTTCTGTATTCAGCACAAGGATGGCTTCTGTTTTTATATCCATTGTGTTGGTGTGAGTCTTTTTATAGGTGAGTCGAGTCCATTGATATTAAGGGATATTAATGACCACTTTTCCCTGACCAGCAGGGTCCTCAGTGTGGGCCTAAATCTAGGAATGAAACAAATGGAAGGCAGGAACACAAAGAACGGAAGGACAAGACAAATCTCTCTGTTCAAGTCGTCCTAAGCTTTATTGTTACAGGCAATATTTATACAGAATCTTTGCCATGCAGGTAGCTGGGAGGAAGAGGGGTGGAAAATACAAAAGAATGTGGCAAGCCTTTGAGGGAGAGTAGCAGGCAGGGTATGATTAATATGGAAATCTATCTGTTATCAGTTGAGAGTCTGGAGGATGTCACCTGCTGAGCTGAGAACAGGAGAAGGCTGGAGGATGTCACCTGCTGAGCTGAGAGAATCAAGCCAGACTATCAGGAGTCATGGTTAAGCTAAAGACAATAGCGAATGTAGCCTTCTGGCAAATGACTGCTGGCTACCTATAGGAGCTAACTTATAAAATATGGCTAAATTGGCTTTGGCTCCCAACACCACTGATTGACATTTTCTGTTATTTTTGGTTGTAGCTTGTATATATTTCCTTTCTTTGGGCTTTTCTTCTCTGGGATTATTGATGATTTGTGGTTTCATGTGTGTATCTGGGATCCTTAGGTTGGAGTTTTTCCTCTAATACTTTCTGAAGGGCCCCATTTGTAGATACGTATTGTTTCAGCCTGACTTTGTCATGAAATATCTTGTTTATTATCATCATGTATGGTGATTGATAATTTTGCTGGTAATAGTAGTCAAGGTTGGCTGCCATGCTTTTTTAGTGTCTGTGTAACTTCTGACCAGGACCTTCTTGCTTTCATTGTTTCCATTGAATATTCAGGTATAATTCTGATATGTCTGCCTTTATAGGTAAGGTGGCCCTTTTTTTTTGCAGCTCTTAATTTTTTTTTTCTCTGTGCTGTATGTTTTGTAGCTTCATTATTATGTGGCGAGCAGACTCTTTTTTGGAGGGGGCAAGTCTATTTGGTTACCTGTAAGCTTCTTGTATCTTTATAGGCCTTTCCTTCTTTAGGTTGGGCAAGTTTTCTTCTATGATTTTTTTTAAGTACATTATCTGTGCCTTTTCGCTGATATTCTTCTCTTTCTTCTATCCCTATTTTTCTCAGGTTATATCTTTTCATGAAGTCCCAAACTTCCTGAACATTTTGTGTTATGGCTTTTTTGGTTTTAGCATTTTCGTTGACCAATATATCTGTTTCTGCTATTGAATCTTCCACTCCAGAGATTCTGTCTTCCATCTCTTGGATTCTGTTGGCTATGCTTGTATCTGTAGTGCCAGCTCTTTTCTTCAGATTTTCTATTTCCACCTTTGCTTCATTTTGTGCCCTTTTTTATTGCTTCTATTTCAGCTTTTAGTTCCTGGAATATTTCTTTCATTTTTTGCTTTTCTTTCAAGGATTTGTTCATCTCTTCCAATTTTTTGTTTGTTTTTCTTCTGTTTCTTTAAGGGAATGTTTTATATCCTCTTTTAAGGCTTCTATAATCTTCACAAAGGTGTTTTTGCTGTTGTTTCCTTCTGTTTCCTCTTCATTGTTCTGTTCTGGTCTTGGTGTTATAGAACTACCAGTTCTTTCTGGTGTTGCCTTGTTTTTTATATAGTTATTTGTATTCTTCCACTGGAGTCTGCTCATGGCTTCAGTAGTTCATACTTAGTCAGCTACTAGTCACTTGTGGATAGAGAGCTTGTGTGAGTCCAATCTGCTCTGAGCAGGGATCTGCATGATCTCTGATTCTGCTCTGGACAGGGGTCTCTGTTTCAAATGCCTCGGTACCTGTTTGATGATGCAATTCACCCTGGAATTGGGGCCAGGCTGTAGGAGTAATAGACCCCAGACTCAGAATACTATCCTCAGGAAAGGGGGCCCCAAGAACCCAGACTCCAGTCCCAATTGATGCAAAAAAGCAAGAGGATTTATTTCGTCTGCAGAAGGGCTTCCTCCCTGCCTTTGGAGCAAGAGAGTAGCAAGGGAGGAGCAATCCCATATCTCTTTTAAAGGCTAAGACCATAAAATCACCATAGCAACTGGGACAACACATGATTGGTCACTTTAAAGGTCATACTATAATCATAAGATTGCTCACAATAGTCATGGGATTGCCTTAAGATCAGCTGGTTAGGGGGCTTTTACAACTGGGTGTCGGTCACAGCTATTCTGCTTGGAACTTCTGGTGTTTTAATCACAGGTTCAACCAGACCATTATGTCCTATCTGAGTTGATTATGGCTATCTGGGCTGGGTCACTTTGTTTCCTAGGACAGACTTTTAGACTTTTAGTTTCTTGTTCTCATGGGGAGTGCTCTGCTGAATACCTGAACTGAATGCCTGGGTCAAGCCCTAGAACCCAGGGTCCTTCAGGAGGTCCCCTTTTGCTAGGAGTCCCTGAGCAAGGCTCCTCCCAGCTAAAGTCTAGAGTCTGTCTGTTGGCAAGAGTCTGAGATCTGAATCTTGGTAGTGCCCCTGCCCAGGAGAGGGATTCTCCAGATGGGCAGCCCTGGAGCTAGAATCTGCTCACCTCTATGTTTGTTATTTTTGTTTTTGTTGCTAAAGTGAGAGGCAAAAATGTTCTAAGTTTTACATGCTCTCACTTTGAGGTATAATACATAGTATGTCTCACACTTTTTTTGTTTGTTTTGTTTTTATGGTCATGGAATACCATGACCATAAAAAGTTGGGAAGGACAGGGTTTATTTGGCTTACGCTTCCATTACTGAAGAAAACCAAGAAATGAACTCAAGCAGTGATAGAACTTTCAGACCGAAGCTGATGAAGAGGCCGTGAAGAAGGGCTTTTTACTGGCTTTTTTCTCCTGGCTTGCTTAGCCTGCTTTCTTATAGAACCCAGGTCCACCAGGCCATGGTACCACACACAATTAGTTGACACTGTGGATCCTAACTGAGGCAATATTCTGGTTCCCAACAGCCCAAACTTATGAAGGTATTTTCTCAATTGAGGTTTCCTCCTCTCAGACGACAATAGCTTATATCACACTGAGAGAAGTTCAGTTTCCAACTTATAAATTATTATGCAATTATTAAATAAAAATATAACATTTTTACAAAGCAGCCAGGAGGACCTCAAGTTTGAAACTAGCCTAGATACACAAGCAGTTCAAGTCCAGTATGATCTTATCTTCAAATAACAAAACAAACAAATCAAAAGAAACATTAACATTACTATCTAGAAGCACAAATTAAAAATACTATAATTCAATAGTACTATTATAATTCTACTTTTTGCTAATATGAGCCACATGAAAAGTATGATTTCATGAGTAGAAATTTCATTAGATATTACCAATTTTATACTCTTTAGACTCATTTTCACCAGAAATGATATGAACAGTATTATGTAATACTGTTCCTATTATTCATTTAATTATGCTGATCTTATCCTTTGTCACTCTAATCATTACTGATTTTTTTAAATAAAATTGATTTATGAAGCAAAGATGTTATATGATCATAATACTTGGCGGAAAATTCTTTCTTATATTTTTAGAATTTCTTCACATGTGCTATCTTTTGCTATAGAATTGTATTTTCCTACCAGTTCAAAATGATTGAAATGAATGTGTTTGTATATTGTTTGAATGATAAAGTTCTTGAAATAAATAATTTAAAGTTCTCATCCATGCTGGTAATGTCACCCCATGGGTAAAGACACTTGCCACCAAGCCCTGTAACCAGAGTTCAATTTCTGGATTCCACATAATGGAGAGAAATGACTCCTACATGTAGTACTTCACCTCTATATCCATGTCATGGCATGCAGGCACACAAGCATACCCTCAACAGGCATGCACATACACAGAGTAAATAAATAAATGTTATTTTAAAGCTATCCAATTACTATGATAATTAGAATAATAAGTACTTTTCATATTCTGGAAAGAAGCTATACACCAAAATACAAGCCCAAGATTATTGAAATACTAAAACTCTTTAGGGATATGTATGTGTTTTCAAATTAAATAATATATAACTTAATATAACTCTGTGTTCAAATATCAAAGTAATTCTAGTCTGAATAGCTATTTTCAAAAATTATTCTTGCTCAGAAGCCTGCATCTAAGGCTGAATTTAATTTCAGTGTTTATTATTTTTCAGGGCTTATTATTTTTAATTGAATAAAAAGAAACTTACTTAATAGAGTCATTCTTAGGTTTGTTTTCTCACACTTCTTTAATGAAATTTGGGTGTTGTGATTTAATTGTTCCAGTGATTCGCATTTTATAATTTAAGAGATAAATGCTTAATATTGTCAAGTAAGTTAAGTTTGTTCTAAAAAAAATGATAGAAATTATATTTTTTCCTCAATAGCAGTTGCATTGTTAATAATATGATTAACAGCAAGGTCCAGGGATGTGTGATCTCTGGAATCTATCACCAACTTTTTCACATTATGGTTGTATATAAAATAAAAGAAAAAGTCATGTTTAGAGAATAAATACATATAATGTATCTTTAGAAAAAACAAGATACCAAATTTTCAAAAGATAATTTTCTTCATTAGATGATTCTACCTCACCATGGAAATTAATTTACTTTTATAATTCAAATTCATATTTTATAAAACCTGAGAAAATATGTAGCTTTAGACTATACAACATGAGACTTCATGGCAAAGATGATGCATTGTTTTTTATTTATTTTTTGTCCCTTATTAAGTATATAGTGAGTAGCTGCTGTGTGTAAACAATGGATTCAAAGGTGCTCAGACTTCAGTGGAGACTGACACAGGGGTATGCATTTCCTGAAATTGTGTATGCTAATCAGAACTGCTGTGGGATAATGCTCTTATACACTGTAAATATTTGTCACTCATATAAGTTTAATAAAACACTGTTTGGCCAGTAACCAGGCATGAAGTGTAGGCAGGACAACTAGACTACAAGATTTCTGGAAAGAGAAAAGACAAAGAAGTAGTTACCACCAGACTCAGAGGAAGCAAGATGAGAATGCTACACTGAGAAAAGGTACCAAGCCTCTGTGGCTAAACATAGATAAGAATAATGGGTTAATTGTTTAAGATCTAGATAGTAATTGTGAGAACCTGGATTCATTTGCACATTGATACCTGGGGGCAGGGCCCAGGAACTCAGCCAATGGCTGCTGTACCTGACCCCTTTGCCCAATCCTGGAATGCCAAGGTGTGTCTCATCTTGCTTATGTATGTTTTTTTTTTTTTAAAGACCCTTGCCCCCAGATGTTAATCACTAGGCTCTGGATTTTTAGCCTTTCCATAGTGCCAGAACCAGGCTATCAACCTGAGTACATTGTAACTTGTATGTAACCTGTATGTAAAAATAAAATCCTCATGCGTGTTACGGCATATTCAGCCTCCCTTGCAAACATGGCATAACAAAATACACTTGAGCTACTGGCCCAGCAGTTACTATAATATTCAGCCTCTGTGTCAATTATTATTTGAGAAGTAGTGTTGTGTCCAGAGTCCAGACCCCCCAAAAGACCAGCAAGAGACTGATCCGATACAACAGCAAAGAGTCTCTTTATTGACAAGCTACCTTGGGTCACTCCATCCATCTGAAGCAGTGGTGGAGTAGGAATGACCATGAGCAGCAGGAGGCAAGGGTTTTTATTTGGGGGAGGGCTCTAGGACTACCTGTTATGAATTAATTGGCTGCTTTGAATTCTAGTTTCAACATTAGCAGTGGTCCTTTCCCTTTATCAGCAGCTCAGCAGGTGTACCTGGAGACTATCTGTCCTCTTCCCAGGATGGCAATGTTTGAAATGTCAGGTATTTCCCCTTAGGTGCTGGCTCCTCCCTGGATGGTGTCTGCTCATGGTCCTCAGTGACTGCTGGGTTTTTGAGAGTTTCTATCAGGACAGCAACTTCTGACTACACATAATAAATGAGTGAACCTACATCTGGTTAAGAAAATAATAGGCATCTTATGAGAAGCAACTGTGAAGATGCTCAGGAAATAAATATGATTTTATAAAGATGAAGGCCAAAAGTTCCAATCTTTTTAACAAATCTGTTTCAGAGTCTTTCAAAGGGTCCATGATGCTTAGAGTACATGGCACTGTGAGTATTGTTGTATTTGCATTCATTATGGAATACAGCCTGTGCCTTCAAGGAGCTCTAAGACTATCTATCCAATGATAGGTCACATTGACTCCATTTGTCAATGCCTCTTAAAGCTATTGTAATAGAATTCATCCTGAATAGGCAATCAGAATAACAATACTATGTTGAAAATAAGAATATTTGTTTATTTTAATAAAATTCTGCAATGGCCTTCCACTTACTAAATAAGTCTAGAATAATTGTTTTGAATACTAATATCTACAATAATTGTTTTTAAGACTTACTCTAATAAAAAGTTCAGACATCTCTTGATAATGCACTGCAAGATCAGTATTAATGTCAGTTTTGAATGGTCTATCTTTTACACTGAAAAGGGTCTTCCCTTTTCTTTCTTTCTGTAAAAATATATTGTCATTATCTTTGTATTCCTTTACCCTTTGTTATGGCTTTGTGTGATGTAAACTTCAGTGAAACTCATTAAGAGAAAATATAACAATTAGTCATAAAGAAAAAATGAAGGCTAAAGACTTTATTCTTGTAAACAAATTATTCATGGCTAATGAAATTTTCTTTTTCTCTCATCTATAATAGTTGAAACTACTGTGCTCATTTATGCCCTTGAAATCGTATTCAGCATCATGCATTTGCCATGTCTCTATGGTAGGCAGAACACTTCCTTAGTCTTTAGCAGGAGATTTGGTCATGTGACTTGCTTTAGACAGTTCAGTTTACTGTAAAATAAAGTGAAGAAGTTTTGACTCATCTGTGCTCACCCCTCTGCCTCCACCAAGCTGAGAGACTATGGCCTGAGTAGCTAATCCCCAAAGCCTGAGAGACAAAGATCTAATCCCCAAAGCCTGAGAGACAAGTGGGTCCAATGAACATTCCCAACCTGGATGTGTCCAAACATACACAAATCTAGATACATAAAAACTGATTGCCACATGATACAAGAATTTGTGCGATTCTTATATGTTAATGGTTAAAAGAAATCTGAGCATAAACTTTGCTATAATCAAATAGTCAGTACATATATTCTGAAGAAGAAAAACCTACTTTAATTCATTTGTGGTGGATTTTTTGATATGCAGATTTATTAAAATATCTCAGATTGAACTAATATATAATTCCTATGGGCTCGCAGAGTTAGAACAAAACAGTATTTCTTTGCACCCTTCAGGGATGGCATTTCATCCTTCATAAGAGAGGCATAAAACTTTAACTGCTAAAACTTGATTGATTTTCAACCTATGTATATTATATCCCTGTACAGTCACCAACCTGATGTCAGGAGACATCTGATAAGAACTGAAGCAGCCACTGCCTCACTTTGATAAGTCTACTGCCGTGGAAACAAAGTCTAAAGATGGACACCTTATTGCCTAAAGGGTAACTTGTCAGTCAGTCTGGAAATCACCAGTCAGTCATCATAGTCAACATCAGGCAGTATGATCTCCTTGTGTATGACAAACTGCATTTTCAGCTATAAAACTCCAAGTCAAAGCAAAACCAGTAAACTAATCAACTAAAACCCACTTCCTTGTTCCCTAGTGGAACATAGGATATAGTCTTAAAAATGTTAAAACAGGGAGCAACTGATGGTGAGGTGCCTAGCCCCAGTAATACATGTACGTTATAACTTCTGCCCCTAAAATTCAGGGACTGTAGCAGAAAAGGGGGCAGAAAGATCTGTACGAGCCAGAGGACAGGGACATCTTCTGTGAGAGTGTCTCCTAGAAACGACAGGCAGTTTCACCCAGGATACCTCAACAGTAAGACTACTGAAATAAGATCTGGCCAAGGACAATACCAACAGATATGCTAATGTTGAAGGGGAAAATCACTGGGCTCCCAACCTTCTTCAAAGAATAGCAGGTCTTTGCCTAACATATTTCCTGCCTACATACCTTGCACACACATCCTGGGCAGCTGGATCAACCAAGCTTGTTTTCAGAAGCAAAGTACATGGTGGCTTATTATCTTACCTGAACAACAGCCCTCAGCATTCCAGGAAGTGACCTGTCCTTAGGCAAATGGGGCTTTTTTATTTTATAGATCTCTTAAGCATAGTAATTTATGCGTAAAACACAATGCTAGCCATCACATTTGAACTGAACAGCTTCATATTTTCCCAAACATCTCAAACCTAGGCTTCAGAGTATCTGCAATTAGATGTCAATGAAAAAATATTTGTTTAGAAGGAAATTCTGAGAGTCATAGGGGTATTTGTTTCCAAGGTGAGAATAAACCTATAGAAACCCAGTCACTTCAAAAAAAGCAAAACAAAGCAAAAAACAAAAACAAACTTCTGTAGAAGAATTGCTTAGCAGAAATTTGTGGTGGCCATAGTGCAACCATGGGAATTAGCTGTGACCTACTGTGCTTTCTTCATCTGTAGCTGAGCCTAACCTGCCTTGAGGACCTTTAGATTTTATTTTTTATGTTTCATGTATTTTAGAGAAAACAGAAATTTTATTAGTGTACGGGTTTTTTCTTTTTAGCTTTTCTGAATGTTTTGCTTTTTGATATAAAGTTTGATATTGATTTTCAAAAAAAAAAAAACCAATAAAAAGGAAAACAAAAGCAAAAAGAAGAAAAAGAAAAACATTAAACTAGACAAGGAAGACCAAACATGCAATCTTAAGTCTGGTCATAAAGATCAAGAATTTACTGTTGCCATGATTTATTCAAGAATATGTCTCAAAAAGAGAAAAGATAAAACAGAGAGTAAAAAAACCCAGGAGAAGTATTAATCATATATGCTGGAATACATTGTTATATGCTTTAATAATCTATACTTATTTTGCATTTTGGTTCTTGTTACATTAACATTTTCTGGGAAGGTGTAAGCTAACATCTACTTCACTCATAGACCAAAGAAAAGTCTGCCAACTTAGGTGAGTAAATCAACGAGTTTGATTGGATTAGTTACAGAAACAGGAATGAAGGACATTTATAATAGTATGAGCAATTTTTGGACAGCTATACCATCAATTAATAGCCTTTTTTCACCTCCCCAGCAATTGCTACTTACTCTGCTTATTTGTCCTCCAGAACAGTGGAGTCTCATGTGTTACCTCACAAGCTACCTCTTGATCTGTCTGTCCCTCATATTTCTACAAAGCATTGCTAGTGGGCTTAGTTTTGTGAAAGATTCCTTTAGGACAGCTCTTCTAAACTCATGGATTGAGACCCTTTGGAGGTAGAACAACCCACTCCCAGAGGTTGCCTAAGACCATCCTCTATTGAAGAGGCGCTCCTGTGAGATTAACATTTCAGTATCTCTTAAACTTCTCTGAATCTTTTCAGTTTTAGAGACTTCCTGAAGCTGTTAAATTGTTTACTTCCTGAGCTTTCATATACTTCCCTTTGAAGGATGCAATGCTTTACCTTACTTTAGAACATCTTGTCTTATGTTTCCAACCAAGGTTAAATAATATATCTTGCTGGAAAGTACTATACAACATAGCTGTGCTTGTTGTACCATTAGGCACAGCTTGCCTGGCAAGTTTGTCATGTAGTATAAAAGGTCTATAACCAAGCAGAACAAATTTTAAGAATTCTACCCAGTCATACTAATCTACCTTTTATATACCCACATCTATACAACAAATGTCTAGTTTTCTCTGTAACGCTATCCCACAGGATAGAACCTATAGTGGACATATTTTATAAGACCTCCATAGAAAAAGAATTCTGGGTTGGAAATCTGTCATAAGTAGTTAATAACAGGACTCAAAAAAGTCTATATTAATACATGTTAGAGGTTTTTCTTTTCATTAAAATCTCATAAAATAGATGTTGCATTGTATATTAAAATGTGTAATAAGGAGTAATCTATCATAGACTCTGATGAACAGCAGAATGAAAGAATAACTCACATACTTGTCAATATACCCAAATGCCAAGCAAGCCAAGTGCCTGCTTCCTCTTCTCAAAGCATTTAGACTCTTCAGTGTATTTCACTGTGACAGACAGAAGAAAAGGAAATGTCAGTGTGGAGATGAGCTTAACACAATGGGGGTTAGTCAGGAAGTAAATAGCAGACTGTTGGTGAGCACATGACTGAAATATGTTTACAGAAGCAAGAAGAGTCAAATTGGTAAGGGGCTGAAGTCAAGGCAAATGGGTCTGGTGTTTAGTGATATTTAATCCATCTTGTATAACATCTTAGCCTTTAAACTCACCAAACACTGATACTAAAAATACAATCTAATTCTCTTTGACACTGGGACATGACATATCCTAATAAACATTAGTGGTAGAGTGGATGAAGTAGTAAATGGAGATGAAGAGGCATAACTGTGTGTCCAGATGACACTGTGCACTAACTAATAGATTTTTGAGAGAATGTATGACTTAGCAGGACTTCAGCAGCTGCTGGTTGGGCTGTATAGAATGTAACCTTGGAACCTACCATTTTATTTGAACTACCCATTCTGTTTTACATTTACTATGTACTATATTGGATTGCACTTGGATCCTAGACTTTGATGTGATTTGAGCAAGTGTGAGATTTGGGGTGGATTCTTTTCCCTCTGAGATTTGTACTTTATAATTTGGTTGAGTTATAGTGAGGGTCTAAAGTCAAGAATATATACATACAATTTTACACAATGAATCTAACAGGTAGGGTCACCCCAGTTCAAACACCTTAGAGTCACACACTGGTTAGTCTCTAGAGTTAAATAAATCCTCCTAAGTACTATCCTTGAAGCTATAGTCAATATATTTTGTCAGTTGCTCTTATTTCAGAGACAAACTACAGGAAAACATCTTTAAACTGATATAAAACTAAAATCTTACAATTGTCTTACATTTATAGGATGTTTATATTGTACCACTAAGAGTACTAAAACCTGGAACATATATCATCATTATGACTTCTCCTAACTTTAGGAAACAGACAAATGTTTCCCTGGAAGTTTCCATTACCAGATAACACATTCTAGGCAGTTCTACACCATGCATGTACCTCTCATGAGACTTCCATTGTTTTGTCCTTTTAAAATTCTGCTTTGTTCTCTGCTAGGTGAAAAATAGAATTCCCATGTGTTTTCTCAGGGCCTAGTGGAACACTCTGTTTCCATGTTTATTTGCAGAATCACTTCATTTCTTCTGTTGTCCTCTTTTATTAGACTTTCTTCCCAAAATAAAACACTGATGTCAGTAAGATAGTAAATGCCAAACCATTGACCTGAACTTAACCACCAGAACTCTCATGGTGGAATTAAGAACTCAACTGTGCAGAGCTGTTCTCTAGCAGCCACAAGTGTACCATGAAATATGCAAATGAACATCCCACACACAATAGTGTATTTCTTTAAAAGATAAAAATAAATAAAACATTCAAGTTTTATATTTGAGTCAAGTGAGTGTTCTAATCATAAATATTTGCTCAGTTGACCTCAGTTGCTATCAGACTAAATTAAAATGTATGAAACTTTGAAAATAGGTTTTAAAAACATACTATTTACATGATCATTTATTCTCATTATCACTAAGATGAACCAATGATACTGAAGACAAGTGAAAGTTCAAGGGTTTCATCCTTATTATATTTTCAATTACATAAACATGGTGTTTGCTTTGAACTTCAATGAATGAATACATGCTCTTTCTAAGTTCTCCAGTGGTTTAGCCAAATCTTAAAATTAGTAAGTTCACTCATTTTCAGTTGTCAGCTAATACATGATTTTTTGCAAGTTATTACATCTAATGACTATTTCATTTAATTTAGACTTTTAAAAACTTAATGTAGATTTCTGATGTTTTAAAATAAAATAAGGCACAGAGAAATGTGAATCAATAGAAAAGTTTTTTTAACTAACTCCCTGTGAGCCAAAATTCACAATGTATCATTCTTTTCAAAGGTCAATCATAAGATGGCCTAAGCTATTTTTTTCATGTGAATATAAAATGATCTGCATTCCTTGTAGTCTGTAAAAACTGAAATACTCAGACTGGTTTGATTTTGATGCTACATGGCTTTAATGGCAAAACATCATACTCCTTTGTATTATGAACCACAGAAACTTGGTGCATTTTCAAGTTCTAAACGAGGGATCATATTAATCCCATATTTATCCCTTAATGGTGTTATTATTGTCTTTTTATTCATGTGTTTACATTTGTTTCTTCTATTTTTTGAGATTATTTCATAGGGTTGTCTTCTTTGCTTTGCCAAGGATCATGCAAAAAGGACCTCAGGCATACAGGGCAAGTGTTCTCATGGCAAGTACTCTTTCATTTTTCTTCATCCCAGCCTTGAATCTAGCTTGGTTGGAAATTCATGGTTTTGGCAGTCAGCACATTTTCTGCTGGGAAGTTTGGAATTCCGTTTTACTCCTACACCATCTATATTGAGAACAATATTTCAAATTCTTCACAGTAAAAATCTAAGACTTTCATATATACTCCTTTTCTAGCTAAACATATAAAATCTAACAGAATTAGAAATTAAGATATTAATACACAAGAACTAATATAGAGCTATTTTTATACAGGCTAATGACAGAGCACTTGCCCAGTATCATGAAATGTTTCAAATGTTTGTTGAACCATTTAGTCAAGTATTCTATGATATTTTAGAGACCTGTCCATGTGCCAGAGACAGGAGGATGCACTGGAGAGCAGAACACAAATATCTGCTGTATAAAATTTCAGCTAATTTTTCTCCAATTTTTTTCTCCTTGGATTCTAGGCCTTCTCATGTTCTAGTGAGGTCACAGACAAGGATGGAATTGTTCAGGTGATGAGCCCACACAAATATGTAATAGAAAGACCAGTTTACTATGCAAGGAAAAGTAGATAAAAAAGAGCATGGAGTGGGAGAATAGGAAGAAAGAGCAGGGCTGAAAAAGCTTCCTCTTTCCTCCATCTGCCTCTGTCCTTTTTCTTACTCTGGCTGGACCTGATGGTTGGAAGAAGAGAAATTTGAAAAAAGAGATCACTGCACACGGTTTGAAAGGGACCTTTGGCTCTGTGATACAGCCTTTGTTGCTTCCTGCTTGAGTAATTTTGTGTGTCAATTGTTCTGAGCTACTGGCATTGGATTTGTTCTCTATATAGTACATCATGGTGTTGCTGGTTGAGATCCAACTCTGTTTTGTCTGGGATATATAAGCCAACAAAAATCTCCTTTTTTAAAACAATTGATTGACGATGAAAATATGTCTCATTTTTCCCCCATGGCTGTATCTCTGAGTTGATTAATCATTTTTTTTTTATTCTTCTACATTACTATACAATGAATGTAGCCTAGGTTGGTCACTGGAATCTCTGAACAACAATGAGTGAGTAGGAAAGATCCTATAATCTCAGCCACTCAGGAAGATGAGGCAGAAGGATGGCTTGAGCCCAGGGCCTTGAGAAGACATCTCAAAAATGAAAGAATGAATGAATGAGAAAACATAGATAGTGAAAATTATCCATTTTCCAGCTTGAAACATTTAAAATATCATGTATAAACAAAGAAACATTAGACTAAAGAAAATATATGGTCTTTAATATCTGTACTATTTGTATACTATCTAAACTTACATTGCCATTAATAATAATAGCACTACTAGGAAAAATGAAGGTTCTCTTTTGGGACTCTTATGTTCCTTAGTATAAAAAATAAAATGCAGTAAGAAGCTCAAACACAAATCTATCAGAGTTTGAAAGAAAATCCAAGCTGAAAATCCAAGCATCCTCCAACATGGAAGATGGACAAAAAGCCATACTTCTAAGTTAATCATGGAGAAGAAAAAGATAATAAAGCCTGGTATATAAGAGGAAAGGTGTTTTAAGAGGAGTACAACTTGAAAGAGTACTCCATCCCAGGCTTTTGTGTCTCATAGTAAAAAATTAGACAAGGGACCCATACAAATAGAAACGGAGCTGGCTATGGCAGTACAAACTTTTAATTCCAGCACTGAGGAGATGGAAGGGGCAGAGTTTTGTGAATTCAAGGTCGGCCTGCCTAAATAGAGAGGTCTGGGTGAGAAAAGAATGACCGGAGAAAATGCTTCACTGATAAAAAGAACTTGCTGCTTACTTACACAGTTTGAAATTTGGTTCCCAGCACCCAAAACAAATGGCTCACAACCACTTGTAGTTCCATTTCCAGGGGTTCTGACACACTCTACTTTACACACACACTCACACACACACACACACAGATAGACAATCCTTCAAAATTGTTTGAAAATTTGAAATAGGAATAATTCTCCTAAGAAGAACAGGAGGGTGAAGGAAGAGCCCAACAGTTATCTGGCAAATAGTGTATAGCTCTTTGTAGTCTCCTTCTTCTCCAATCTGTATTCCTTGGACTCCCCCAAGCTCCACGAATCCTGGAAAAAAAGAGTTCCAGTATTCTTTTGCAAACTAGCTTCCTTTACCTTACTCTCAATGTAGCTTTCTCCAGTAATTACTCTATCACCTGAAAGATATTCATGTTCATATAAATATATAAAATGTTCATGATTCCTATTGGAACAAATAAATCTTAGGAAAATTATATAGAATTTCATGAAATCAGTGCATTTCTATTTATTCTTTATGTATTCATATCTGTATTTCACAAGATAGCAGTCAAAACTGAAGTACTTACTTGTTAATCTCGTTTCAAATTCCACAAATCTCACAACAGCAAATAGAAATGACAGTTCCATTTAGTACACAAGCATATATTTCATAGAGTTTCCATCAGTAAATGTAATGAACCTGAGCTAAGCTATCTACATTTGACATTTATAGTGTTAGTCTCTAGACAAATGGTACCAAATACCTTAGCACAAATGTGGGCAATTTTATTTGCTAAATATGCAGGAACATATTAGCTGCTTTGTAAAAATCTCCTAGATTAAAATGAACCATAAGAATTGTATAAGCTGATATCACTAGAGTCTCATTACAACAGAAACTAAGCAAATACTGTGTCACTGACATAAAATCAAATAGATGTTTATAGGAATTGCTAAGCAGATGTGTGATTGTTTTCTAAAATGTGTTACAGTCAAAGGTGCCAGCAACCTTCAGACTCAACTACCCTGATTAATCACCTAGGCCAGGCCCTGCAACTGGCAATGCCTTTCTGTATTCCACATCCTGGCTTGCACTGTACCTGCATCACCACATCACCACTCTGCACTGACCGAGCATTAAAACTTCACCTGAAAGACAGCAGAAATAACTGGTCCCTAAGCAAATAAAATAGTCTAAAGTGTAGTAGAAGGTATCATCAGACTTGGAGTCACAGCCTGTGCCCCAACTAGCCAGATTCAATCATTGATCTTCTATGAGATAATGATAGTGAAAAGGAAAGGATTAACAATGTGGCCACACTGGAAAGATGGTCCAGGAGATCTGGAGACCCTTGAAAATGCTAGCAACATCAGGGTGGAGGTTTAAAGGAAACTGAGCAGTTGTGTTTACTCTCTCTCAAGGCTCAGCATCTCTCAACTGCAAGTCTTTTCTGAAAGAACATCTTCCAACTAGTGATTATTCTTCCAGGAGATTGGCTTCTCTTCAGGCTGTCCTTAAGGCTGCAACCTTTTCTTTCTCTGAAGTCCAGGAGAAATTCTAAGTTTCTTTTATCCATTCTTTCAATAGTCTGATAGTCATAGAGATGAGTCTAAGTGTCTCTGTAGAAAACACTCTTTCCTATCAGGGAGGCTGCTTACATAAAGACATTATGAAAGCAACCTGGTTGCAGGTCCACTCACAGAAGTTTGTACCCATTTGACTTGCAATATGAGAAATATATTTTATATTATTTAAGCATTTCTACATGGCCACTCAACCACTACTTCAAAGGTCTCTCTGTGTTACATCGTCAAGATATTATTCCCACATGGAAATCTCTCTTCGGGTCTCTGCTTGATCTGATGGGATCAAGAAATCTGGAGACTTGTATTTTGTTCCCATAGTTTTATAAGAACTTTCTGTAAGGGAAAAGTACAGTTTCTTTTAAAAAAAAATCAAATGCACATTTATTAAATCATCTCACCTATATTATTTTAAAATACTATTTGATCATACATAAAGCTGAATCATCATACTAAAATAAGTCATTTTAAATTACTGAACCATTTAGATAGGGTCTAACATTAGGAAAAAACCAATTTTAACACATTACTTGTGTCTAGCTAGGTAAACAGGGAGAAATCAGGTGAATTCTCTGCTAGGAACATAAATTTGCCTGTGAGGCTTGCTTAGATGCTCAGATGTTTTTTGGCTTTTGGTTTTATTTAAAGTTTTTTTTAGGACTTACAAGATAGCATATTCTATATGGGGAAAAAAAGTGAATTACAGCTGAAGGAAAAATCTGTAGCATACATTTGAGTTCTTTGGCTGTTAGTGTTCACTAATTTGTTTGGATTTGCAAAATCCTACCATTAGGAAGCCTGAAATGCACCAAAAGGACATGATGCAAACTTGGGGCTGAATAGAGCTAATAGAGGAAATGAGAAATCTCATATATTTTTCAAAATAATTTCATGCTTTTATAAATTCTAAGGAATATGCTATCATCTGGGAACTAGTGGCTTAGTTTCCATTAATGCATTTTAAAGGGGATTTTGTTTATTTTGAGGATATCAGAGCCTAATAGGAAATTAAAACACAAGTGGCAAGCTTATGTTAATATATTTATGGTTATAAAATTACCAAATTTAAGAAAGTTCAGAATTAATCTTTAAACTTTTCATGCATACAATTAGAAGCCAATGATACTAAGTGAATTGGCATGATGTCCTAATGGGTAGGGGGGTTTAAGAAGCATATAAACTAACTGGAATGCTGAATTTTCTTTCATAGAACAAAATAAAGTTATTTTTTAAAAATGTTTTCTGTAAATAACATATAATCATTGTAATAAAACTGTATTTTAATAATAATTTTTTATTTTACTAAATAAAATACATCTGTGTGTATATGCCATGTATATAAGAATGCCTATAGAGGCCAAAAGAAGATGCCTGACCTCCTGGAAATGGTGTTACAGGAAGTTGTGAGCTGACTTACTTAGGAGCTGCTAATCAGACTGGGTCCTTCTGAAAGAACAGCAAACAATCTGTACCACTAAACCATCTCTCTAGGCCCAAGACTATATTTGGAATTTAACTCCATTTGGAAAACTTACTAATCCTTGTATATGATGTTTTGGCCAAACACAAACTTGGGTGGTATCAAGAAGTTTGCCTCTTTACATTTCAAACTAAGGAAAAGTCAAAGGACAACACAGAACTCCAAAATTTTACTCTATTTTAATTCCCCCAAATTACCAAATACTGTTTGTATAATATACACGAACAGCATAAGAGCTGTGAGTGGACGACTGTAAGAATAAAACACACACACACACACAAGTACTCATATTTGATAAAGGAGAAAGAGTTCCAATGTAATTCCAGCCAGAATAAAAGCAACTCCTGCTTCTGGTCAAATGCAATAAAAATAAACATGACATACCCTTTCACCTACCTAAAATAAAGAAAGCACACAAACCATGTGAAACAATATGCAATGTTGACTACCTGTCAGTTAAATGCAATGATCTCCGGGTGGGAGTGAACAGGCAACAAGAGCCTTTGAACTATTTTGTGACTCTGAGGGAGTTCCCAAGCCATGACACAGGAAAGAAACACTAGTAGTGGGGGGATTCTGCACTAAACATACGTAGTTCAATCCAGGATGACCAATGCAGATCGAGGAGAGTACAGGAAGGAAGGAGATGCACAGAGAGAACTCCAGAAATCTGCAAGGTGTCCTAAGTGTGCATGGGTGAACATATAACCAAGTTCAGGCTACATGCTATGGAAACCATTAGATATCAGTGCTCAGTGTTTACACAGACCTGTGAGTGCCCTCTCTCATTTGTACTTGAAAAAGTCACTTATAATGGTACACTAAGCAAAACACATGAAGGACTTACTAAGGCACAGGGAATAATGAAACTAAATTGAATATCGCTCTGCCCTAACTACAGAATATTAGATGCAAGACTAGAAAGAAATATTTCTATATAATTAAGCAAAATCTCAGAGAAGAGCCTATACTATTTGTATGAAAACAAAATGTATCAAGCCACCAACACATAAAACTCATGTGCAATAAATCAATCAACAATGACAGATATCAAAAGAACTATCCAGACAAAAGTTGAACTAACTGATCAAAATTGCCCCAGGATTAACATTGTATTGAATTAGTAAAGAAAGATACTAAAACGGTTGTCATAATTCTACCAAGTCATTCAGAATGAGACACATCAGGGAAATGTAAATTACAACGAATTTGAAATTTCATAAAGGGGAAACTAGAATAGGTGGTTGATTTGCAGGAGAGTGGGGGGGGAAGCAAAAATGGAAGTAAGCTCCATTTTATTGGATTAAGACCACCCCATGAGATGCTGGTGAGGCCATGAACCTGACACTAGACAGGCCATGGGCCCTAGGGGAAAATCATTTAGTTAGTCTGCTAAATGAACATTACAATAAAATGATTTCTAATGACATGTTGCTACAATCATGTATTAGCCCTTATCAGAGAAATTTCTATTTTTGGATCACAAGTTTTCTTTATTATTTTAATCCTGACACACGAATTGGAGTATATTTCAGGAAGTTTTGATTAGTTATATTATGGGTTTATGTCAGATTTTGCTATGCACATTACACACACTTTGATTGGAATATAAATGCTTAGACTCAAGATTTCTTTTCACATTCCAAAACATTGCCTCAAAATGAAAAGTTGTGGAATCTTCTAAATTTTTTGAGCTTTATTTTTATTATTATGAATAAAGTCACATTTTTTATCTGTGTATATCCTTATTCAAGGTCCCTTCTCACTCCCACCCCCTCAGGTCACTCTCTCTTCTCCCCATCTCCACATCTCCTCCCCAACATGGGCAGGAGGTCCCAAGGTACTGATGTCCCATTGTCCCAGTGTCCCAATACTGCTCAGTTCAGCCTCCACTCCTGGCAGATCCAGTTTTCTACCCCCAACATTGAGACTGAATGAGGTATTCCTCTCGGGGGGAGTGGGATCCAAGGTATCAGTCAAGGTGGATGAGATCCCAAGTTGTTCTGTGGTTGTGGATTACAGCTTGGACATGTTTTGCTTTTTGCTTTTTGATTTGTTTTTTTTAGAGTCCACTAATGAGTGAGTACATCCCCTGCTTAGCTTTCTGGGTTTGAAATACCTTGCTCAGGAGGATATTCTCCAAATCCATCCATTTGCCTGCAAATTTTAGGATATCATTTTTTTCTTACTGCTTAGTAGTACTCCATTGTGTAGATGTACCACAGTTTGTTAATCCATTCTTCAGTTGAGGGACATCTAGGTTGTTTCCAGGTTCTTGCTATTATGAATAATGCTGCTATGAACATAGTTGAGCTAATGCCTTTGGAGTGCTAATGTGCATCTTTAGGGTATTGCTGGATCCTTGGGGAGATTGATTCCCAGTTTTCTGAGAAACTGCCATACTGCATTCCAGAGCGGTTGAACAAGCTTACACTCCCACCAACAGTGGAGGGGTGTTCCCCTTGCTCTGCAACCTCTCCAGCATAGGCTATCATCTGTGTCTTTTATCTTAGTCAATCTGACAGGTGTCAGGTGTTATCTCAAGGTTGTTTTGATTTGCATTTCTCTGATGGCTAAAGATGATGAGCACTTTTTCAAGTGCCTTTCAGCAATTTGTAATTCTTCTGCTGAGAATTCCCTTTTTAGTTCTGAACCCCATTTTTTGATTTGGTTAGGGTTAGGGTTAGGGTTAGAGTTGAAAACATGACTGTGTAAACTGAATTGACTTAGAGGCTGAGGTGATATAGAAAGAAACAGTTTTCTGTATACTAAAAACAAAAAAACAAACAAAAAACAAACAAACAAACAAACAAAAAACAGATTACTAGAAACTGTTTACCCATAAAGTACAGCAAGAAAAACTAACAGAGCATAACAGAGTTGATTCACAGTTTCAAGAAAATGTAGAGACAAGGAGATAAAGGTATTTATAAAAGATGATGCCTGAACATTTTTAGCTTTCATGAAAACTTTTTAGACTACAATGTGAAGAGGCTCGGTGCAGCCTTAGCACCAGATGCAAGAAGAAAGCCATCAGAACTAAATGGATCCAACTGCCAATCAATAGAAAATCTTCTACATAGTCAGAAATAAGGGTACATTTGTACAAAGTTACAAAGAAATGAATAATGCTTATAAAGACTTCTCTAACAAATAGTGTGTGTAATGGTAATGGAGCAATTTCAAAAGTTTCCAAAGAATCAAGAGAGACAGAGAGAGAAAGAGAGAGAGAGAGAGAGAGAGAGAGAGAGAGAGAGAGAGAGAGAGAGAGAGAGAGAGAAGAGAGAAGAGAGCAGCAGCTTGAAGGTCTGCAAATTTAAAGATCTTTCAGAAATGAAGATGAAACAATCCTTTATTCAGACAATCAAAAGCTGAAATAATTCATCAGCAACAGACTGCAAGTACAAAAAAACATTTTAAACAGGTCATTAAGCAGGAGGAACACAGTCTGCCAGATGAGAATGTGGGCCTACACAAAGGAAGGAACAGCATTTGGAAGAAAATCTGCATAGAGAGCACTACACAGAGAAGAGGTTCACATCTCTACACTCAAAGGCAGGTTAAAAATATTCAGAAAGAGTTCCATCTGAAGTAAGCATGTTATTTTCTAGTCTTTTCCTAAACAATACACTCAGTTTTATTACGTAAAATAGGTTAGAGGTGATTTAATTGAAGGTTTGTGCAGGGTGTATGCAAATGTCATGCAATTTAATACAAGGAACTTGAGCATCTTGAACATAAGCAGTTCTATAACTAAATCAAGAGATACAGAGGTATGACCGTATCATTTTTGATAATTGATTGTTTAAGGCAAAAGTAATAGTGATATTTCAGGACATAAGAGACATTTGGGTTGGCTATATTATCAGGAAAAAAGATATTTAAAGCATTTTGTAGAGTTGCAGTGGAGCTAATCGTTTATGGGATCAATTGTAAAACTATCACAGCTGAGGTTTATGATGCATGCTTGTAATCCCAGAGGAAGCTGTAGTTTGGGATCACAAGTTCAAGCCTGCTGTGATACCTGCTGAGCATAAAGCCAGTGTGGGCAACTTAGCAAGACCCTGTCTCACAGTAAAAAATAAACATAAATAAAAAAGCAGAAATCTGGAGGATATATTTCAATGGTATAGTGCTGGCTTAGTGAAGATGACGCCTTAAATTCAACCTATTATTAAAGCAACAACAATAATAATAACAGTATCACAAAGCATGCTTGTCATGAATATTTAATCTTTTAATAATAAGTCTTCAAATGACTTCAGCAAAAATAGAAAAATAGTAGGACTGTAATGAGAAATTCTTGAGTCAACAATCATAGGAAGAAATTTAATAAATCAGCAGATAAACTGAAAATCATCAAGAATGTAGATAATTAGAGGAACACTGCCAATTCATACTAAGCATATAGACTACTCCAGCATCTGACAGCAACATATGATGCACATCATTTTCAGATGTACATGAAGCAGGACAACAGTGAATATGGACTACTACTCAGTAGTAATAATAATAATAATAATAATAATGAACAGTCACTGAAGGACGCTAAAGCAATGATGAGTTTTAAAACAGTTGCGCTAAGTGAAAGGTAGTAATTAAAGGTGACCATTATGTGCTATTACGATTAGAGAAAAGTGAGAGAAAAATGTAAACTAATTACAGGTACAGAGAGCAGATTTATTGTTAACTTGAAAGAATCTGGGGAAGGAAGGAAGAAAAATTATAAAGTGTTAGGTGGAAATTTGAAAGCAGGTAGGAGGATGGATGTTCACAGTGATTCTGGTAAAGAGTTCCAAAATATTTGTGCGATCCTGTGCTGGCTAATTGTTACTTTGTTTTGGATTTTTATTTTTTTTATATTTTGTCAATTTATGTAAGATTATCATCTGCTACAAGGGAATGGTGAGGTATTTTTTTGATTAATGATTCAAATGGGAGGACTCAGACTCAGACTATCTCGGGTGATGCTACCTTTGAGCAGGTGGTCCTCAGTTGGAAAAGAAACCAGACTGAGCAAGTCAGCATGAGGAGCAAGCCAGAAGGCAACATTCTTCCATGCCTCCTGCTTCAGTTTATCCCTCCAAGTTTCTGCCTTGAGTTCTGCCCTGGCTTTCCACAGTGATGGAGTATGACATGGAGTTGTAAAGTGAAATCAAATTTGCCTCCCCAAAGTGTTTTCAGTAAAGGTGTTTTATTACAAACATAGACAACCTGGCTAAGATAATGCCTTTGTCAGTTATAAAATTGAAAGTACTTATGCAGAACAGAATAAGGTGTACTATTATTTTTAGAGTGTATACTGTTCAGAAAAGTGCCACTAACTTCTGGATCAGCATTGCCAGGTTTGAGTTATTGCCAGTGAATGATATCCAGTACTACTCTCACATCAGCTCTGAGACATATGAGTCAAAGCCATTTAATCAGGGCTACATAAATATTTGATAATAATTGGCCCCTAATTAGTAGATCTATAAATCCATACTATATGTTTGGCTTAGGAAGCAGGTCATTGAATAAGCTTTCCCTGACAAAAGCTAGTCAACACTATTGCAGATGTATGAGAGACCATAATCATAGTGAAGTGTCACCCATCCTAGAGCAGTCCTGGGATCACTAAGATGCTGCTTATGCCACTGAAAGATGAAAATATCAGAACAAGTACAGGCTTGCAAGTGATGGGTCAGTCACCTTTTGCTCTGTCTTTTACAAGAAAGTGTGTACTAGGCCCTTATTCCAGTTAATAACTGGATATAGAAATAAATTTTCCTAAGATTTTTAAATTGTGTAGTTGTGTTTGTCTCTGTGTGGGTTTGTGTATGAGTGTGAGTGCTTTAGATTCCAGAAGAGGGCATTATATCCCCTGGAACTAGCGTTACAGACAGTTGTAAGCTGGTGCTGGGAAGAGAACTTGATTCCTCTGCTAGAGCAATTCCAGACCTTAATCACTGTTCAGAGGAAAAAAAAAGTACCTAAACCTAATTCAAGTGCAGTCTCAGGAAATAGTGATTTGTTACATTAAAATAGATAAGAATAAAATCTAATCTCAAACAGAAATTACACCATACTAGATTCTATAATAAATTCTGTATATTCACCAAAATCTTAATAAAACTTTCTGAGCAATTAACCTTATGTTCAACATGTTCTATCTACTCAATTCATGGATAGAGGATCACTGCCATCCCTTTTATTTTAGTGGAGATTCATATTATACTAACCTTGAAAGTAACGTTGAGAGGCTTGTTTATTACTGACTTCTCAAAATGTTCTTAGCTTTTCTTTCTTCATGTATTGATGGCTTGGCTTTTAATGGATGACTTTGCTGAGAGGTGATTGGATAACAGGGATGCTAAAGTCATCAATGGATCAGCTGAATGGGCTGTGAGGACCTAGTGGGTAGAAATGTCACTGGAGGTAAGCATTGAAGAACATTATCTAGTTCACTCTCTTGCTCTCCCCATTCCCTTCTTCCCCATCAGCTCTTTCTAGATTGGTTTTATGACATATGTCACAGCCTTCAGCCTGTTGTCTTCCCACACTATCAAACCAAAAGTGACAGAAGCATGTGGCTTCAAATGAATTTTTCTACCTTGTTTACCTGCAGTATTTTGTCACAACTATGAAAACCTGTTCTAAACAGATTTGTGGTGACTTATTACTGCAAATAATTTGGGTTAGCTAGGAAAACTCCATTGCCCCTAAGTCCAAAAGTCCAGAACAAAGGTGTCAGCACATCATGTTTTCTCTGTGTTTTGTGAGCTGTTTCTTAATTTTGCAACAGCCAACAGCATTTCTTTTCTTTTCTTTTTCTTTTTGTTATTCCAAGACAGCACTTTTCTGTGTATCCATGGCTATCCTGGAAATTACTCTGTAGATGACGTCAAGATTTTAAATGTCATCTTGTAATTAAACGTCATAATTACATCCCAGAATTTCCAAGTCAGAGTGAGGGGAATAAAGGCATATACCACCACTTGGCTGTGATAGCATTTCAAACCTGGGTGCACCACCCCACTCTGGCTTATTGTCTCATCACCTGTACTCCTGTATGTCATCTTTGAATATACCTGTGTCACTTTCTGGAGCATTTAGATAGTATTCATGTCACAATTTTAAACATAACTATATCTGGGGAGGAACTTTTCCAAGTAAATTGATGTTTGAGGATTCCTGTGAACAGATGTGGACATATCACCCACAGTGATTATGAACCTACTTCAGCATCATATAAGCTAATTCTGAGGTATAGAACAAAGATTTAGGCATTTCTTCCATCTTTGTTTCTCCTGTCCTTCCCAAACAGCCCAAAGAAAACAAACATCTCTATACTACATACAAATGAGCAAAAGATCCTATTCATTAACTCTTCTAACTGTGATTGTAATGTTCTCTTCTTAAAGATGTTTATGCTCAGTTTACTAAGTAGTTTTACATGTCTTTCTAACCCCTCCCTCCCCCTAGTGACAATTTAGTAAGGTAGCATGCACTAGTATGCAAGCTATGATGACAGGAACACCCAACAGTGGCAGGCTTTTTCAGACCTCCAGCCCCCAAATTGTAATGCGGAGACTTATTGTTAGTTATGAAAGCCTGACCTTATCTAATGCTTGTTCCACTAGCTCTTATAACTTATAACTTATTTCTCTTTATTTATATTTTGCCTCAGAGCTTTTTGCTTTCTTGTCATTCTCTATGTCCTATTCTGTGTTTGGCTACCTGGCACAGCTTTACATAGTTAAAGTAATATTTCACAGGATAATCAAATGTAACACATCTTGACATAGTTTAACAAATGCAGCACAAACAAATGTGACACATCTTTACATAGTTAAATATTTCACAGCATAAATAAATGCAATACATCTTTACATTGTTAAAGTGTTATTCCACGACACTCAACCTAAGCTGATCACAAACTTCTTTCCAGAGTTTGAAAGCTGAGGCTGAACAAGCTACTTTTCTTCAGTTCGTGGCCACACAGTATGCCTGCACACCAGTTCCAATATGGCTGTGCTCCTTCCCAAAGATGATGCCTGAAAGACAAAGAGAGAGGAGGAAGAGGAGCCCAGAACAAAAAGCAGAGAGCAGAGCACCAACCAGCAATATATTACTGCATGCTCATTGTTACTGGGAAAATTGGGGAACTACATGTTGGACACCATATGTTACCAGTTAATCTGGAGCTTCCCTTTCACTGGGGTCCTAATCTTGTTACTAAAAAGAATTTTAAATGGACTCAAAGGGAAGTCTGAGGGTAATTGTAATAAAGTTTGAGAGGAAAGCAACTGAACAAGCCCTAAGCCTTGGCAGCTGCCAAGAGATGGGAGGAAGAGAAAGCTACTCTTGTTCATGTTCAGATCCAAGAGAACAGGAAGGTTCAGTAGGGGAGTTAGGTGCACAGCTGCATGGCAGTAGGGGGTCCAGTGAGGAGCCAAGTAAAAATCTCAAAGTACAGGAAAGCATGCTCGGGGATAGGCTAGTATCTAAAAGGAAAGGGCAGACAGGAAGAAAAGGGAAATTTGAAGTTGAGAGCTGTGACTTAACAAACAGGCAAGTCTTAGAACCAGTGTGAATCTGCAATGTCTGCATCTAGGTTGGGGGCTGCTTCTGGAAAGGAAAACAAAACTTCTCATTAATGGAATAATTAATCCTTTCCTCTCCTCAGCGTCTTCTTGGATGAAGTAGATTCTTGTTGGGGGAGGGCTGTGATAAATGTTATGATTTCACTTTCTTTACAATTGAGTAAAATCATGTATATGTACATGTATCACATTTCTTAAGAATCCATTGCTGGTGAACAGGTAGGATTTAAGCTGTTTCTTGTATTGGTTTTGATGCAGTAGTGAACACAGTTGTCAAGTGTATTGTATGCTGACTTAGAGACTAAGCAATTCCATTCCTAAATATACGCCTAAATATAGAGAAGACAACTCTACCATGGCAGTATTATTAGGCTTGGCCTAACCCACCCAAATCATCAGACCTGTATTGCCTCAGAGCCTTACTTATGAGTTATGTACCTTACTTCAAAACTGTTATTGTTTATTTTGCCTTTTTGAATGTGTTGGTGTTTTGTTGTTGTTGTTTGTTTTGTTTTGCTACATTTTGTTGTTGTTTTGACTCAAGGTCCACTTATAAACACACACTGATGTCTTTTTATCCATCATACTGTGAAGAAATTCAAAGATAAGACTCTTAAATAAGAGATGAATGATTTAAATTGCAGTTTTTGAGCCTTGAAATATCATTTGCTACTGAATCAAATGACCTGAGTCTCATTCTGTATATACATGATGGACCTAGAAAACCAACTTTCTTAGACCGCTCGGCCATCCTGACACGAAAACCAACTTTCTATAGTGTTCCTCTGAGCTACACATTTATCTGTGGCTTGTATATATACACCCTCCCCCTCCTTAATAAATAAATGTAATTTAATTTGTTTTTATTCTTCCTTATGGGGCCATGACTTGCATGCACCCACCCAATGTAATAAATAAATATAATTTAAGCTTTTAAATGCAGTCCTCCTGGAGTGTCCTAATGCAATAGTATTTATGTCCTTATAATCAGAAGGGACTAAGACACACAGCAGAGGTCATGTAGATATAGAGCAAAAGACAAGCATTACCAGGGCACAGAAAAGAGGCTCAGAGAAAACCACACTGTGACATCTTAATGGACACTGACTCCATAGCTTCAAATCACCTAATGTATAGTTGTTGAAGTTCTTATAAGCAAAAGTGTTCTCATTCTCAGACACTTATAATCAAAATATACAGATTTGATTAATCTTTGTAACCATAGCTCCTAACTTTGGCAAATGAAGTCCAGTCACAGATGGCACATCTAGCTAGATTTAACCTTCCTTCATCACAAGCATATAGGATTCAGGATAGCAGAGTTCACCTTTGTGTCAACTGCCTAAATCCTTGTCTCCTTCTCTCAGAGCATTTTGCCTTGCTCTGTGTCACACTGTAAGGTCTTGGCTCCTATAATGAGGCACCGCTCTGTGTATAGTATGCTGCTATTTTCTTTTGAAACATTATAAAATGGAGATGAAAAAGTAGCAGCTTCCTGTGCATGCCTGGAATAAGCCACATGTACTTTAAGACAGATCCCAGAATTGCTTTCCTAAATTTTTTTTACTTACTTCTGTGACATAATGCAACATTTTATATTTGCATTTGAGAGGTATGTGGTAATATCCACAATGACATGTCAGTCACTGTTTCAATGGAGGTTTCTCAGAAAACAGGGAATTAATCTCCCCAAGGATCCAGCAATAGCACTATTGGGCATATACCCTAAAGACGTATATTCACACCCCAAAATCATTAGCTTAACTATGTTCATAGCAGCACTATTCATAATAGAAAGAAACTAGAAACAACCTAGATGCCCCTCAACTGAGGAATGGATTAACAAACTGTGGTACATCTACATAATGGAGTGCTACTCAGAAGTAAGAAAAAATGATATTTTAAATTCACAGACGAATGAATGGATTTGAAGCATATCCTCCTGAGTGAGAGATATCACAAACCCAGAAAGATAAGCAGGGCAAGTACTCACTCATTAATGGACTTTAAGCAAAAGCATTCCTATTTAATTGAATGATGATGGATGAATAAAGTGATTTAACACACACACACACACACACACACACACACACACACACACACACACACAAACTTCTGGTTTGACTGTAGAAGGGTTGCATAGCAGGAATTTCTGGTGGCCACAGTGCATCCGTGGGCATTTATCTGTGACCTAGTGTGCTTTCTCTATCTGTAGCTGAGCCTAACCTGTCTTGAAGTGCCTTAGATTTTATTTTTTATGTTCTATGTATTTTAGAGAAAAGAGACACAGAACAATTCTTTTCATTATTTAATATGCCTACATAAGAACAAACTAACTGCAACTATGGTTAAATGTGAAGCTGTGTTTATCAAGTTTCTCCCTTTAAGACATTCTCAGTGCTGTATCTTTTTAAAGAAATTTCAATACAAATGTGTCTTTTATATAGTAATAGATGTTGATAAATAAATAGATAATAAGAAATTTAAGTTGAACTACAAAGCAATAGTAATAAAAACAGCATGATACTGACAAAGAAAGAAAGAATGAATGAATGAAAGGAAGGAAGAAAGAAAGAAAGAAAGAAAGAAAGAAAGAAAGAAAGAAAGAAAGAAAGCAGAATTTATTCACCAGAAACCCCAGGCTGGGAACTCCCCCAGCCTCTCAATGACTGGGCTTCTCCCCATCTCACTTCCACAGCTACAGTATTTTATAGATGTTTTATCATGCTAATTCTACTTATTTCATTTTTGATTTGAGGATATTACAACTCTTTAAAGATGCCCTTTATTCTATTTTGGAATACCCACCTCCATTTTGTTTTCTGCTTAAGCTGCCAATTATGGCAAGAAAATAGTTTTGTTTTCACAAGTGTTTCAAAAAAAAAAAAAAGACAAACAAACAAACAAAAAAAAAACCCCACAAAGAAAACTTTTCTGGCGTCCAGAGTCTTCTACCCTCTCTCATCCAATTGTCTTCTATATTCTTTTTTAATTACTTCTTTACACTCTTGTGATTTTAATATGATTTCATCAGTTCTCATTTCTCTTCCCTTCTTCTAAACCTTCTCATGTACCCCTCTTTGTTCTCTTTCAAATTCGTGGCTTTTTTCATTAATAGTTGTTACATGGATGTATGTATGAACATGCACATATACACAAATATATATATATATATATATATATAGAAATACACATATACTTCTAATATACAACTTAGTTTGTATATTACTTACACATATGTTACTAAGGCTAACCAACCTCACCCAATCACAAACTCTGTATTTTTTAACAAACAATTCTTTAGTATAAATGGTTTAAAAGATGGAAATTTTCTTGAGCCTAAATTCTGGAGGTCATTGAACAAGTAAACAATATGAAATAATGGAGAACTAATGTAGTAGAATTTGGCTTTAAAACAGCAATATTTAAATTATCAAAGATTTAGACAACTTCCATTTTGTTCTTCCTTTGTTTTATTCTTTCAGATTACTCTAACAAGGGTATATCTTTTTTCTCCTTTACCTTGGCTAATTACCCTTTGCTCTTGTTTATATGTCTGAATATTAAAATTTTCTCATATTAAAATTTTCTCAGAGCTATCAAAGATTACTTTTTAATTAATTTGATCTTGGTTTTATTTATGAGCACAATAAAATATTTTTTAGAGAATGCCATTCAAGTTGCCAGTCCCTCTTACCCATTTACTTGAAAAGCTGGATGATTCAAATCTCAAAAGAGAAAAAAAACACATGAAATGTGTACAAGTAACAGTAAAGGACAAAAAAAGGGATTGTTGGCAGAATTTTTTTAATTAAAAATACCACTTATAAAAATTAAAGGTTGTTGTCTCTTTCCCCTGTGGCTGAGTTTGAACTAAAGGAGAAAAAGGGTATTAGCCAGAATATTTTATCAGTTGAATACTGTCATATAACTCTGTTCTCCAGTGTTCTCTCTACCCAAGTAGTGCCATGAATCTACACAGAGCTACTTAAATCTAAAATTAGATAAATTAACATTAGATAAAATTAAACATTCAGTTACCAGCTTTCACTAGCCACAATGTTCTCCTTGGCCACATCTGGCTTGTGCCTCCCCTAATGAACAACACAAAATATGAAACCCATCATCATGAAATGACTTACTGGGCAACATGTTAGCATACATAAACTCTCTGAATATGAAATAAAGGAGTGTGTTAACATTAAAAATTAACATTGTGACAAATTGGAAAAAGAAAATCACTTCACAAAAAAATGAATAATTCAAATAATGTAGTGATTTAGTATGCCCTTGGATGAAAGTTTGGGTTTCTATGTGGTCATTGGGTATTTTTAGCCTAAACAGTTTACATGTGATAGTTTCAAGGTTATGCAAAAAAAAAAAAAAAAGTGTAGTAAAGAAGAATGTTGTATACAATGATTTGAGATCATTTTAGATGGAATTATTCAACAAAATCCCAGGTAAACTTAAAATAGAACCGGACAGACAGCAGTGCAAAGAAGGGATTCTGTTGCTCACACTGTCAATTGAATTTCCAGCTCAAAGGAAGGCTTAGCATACTCTCTGGCTGGTTTTACTCTTTCTTTCTTTATTATTTTTTTGAGCTCTGGCTGGAGTACCTTCAAGAGCAGTCTATTAAAAATCAGCACTAGGCTGGGCATGGAGGTCATGTCTGTGATCTTAACTACTTGAGAGACTGGGCAGGAGAATTGCTTTAGCTGAGGAGTTTGTGAACAGGCTAGGTAAAAAACAAAACCCCATTTCTTAAGAAGATATGCAATGAATCAGACCTGAACTTAATTTCACTGCTTGGAGTTCCTATACACACAAGGTAAAAAATGTTATCCTTAAAGTTTTAGTTAACTTGAATATTTAAGATTTATATATCAATCCATGTTGTGGCTTTGGAAAAAAATTTCAAGAAAATCAGATTAATAAAACTATCATGGCTAAAATTAGAACTGTGTTTTAGAAGACAACTCAGCTTTTCACAAGGAAGTAACAAAAAGTTACAGATGAATACAGGGTCATTGCCACATCTTGATGTATTTTTAATCACTGGTATCCCAGAATTGCAAACACCTTCCTCTTGGGGTAATAGAAACATGTCTGCTATACTGATTCATGTGACAATAAAAACTCATAAAAATGAAGGTGCCAAGCTGAGTTAGTTATTTCATTTCTGTATTATTTGACTTACATAATTTATTGGAAAGTAACAGTTATGTGAAAAATATAAGAAACATTTTTATTTATTAATGTAAGCAATAAGTTTCCAGTTGCTTTCTAATTAGAAAAATGTTATTAAAGATCTGAACTCCAATTTTTAGGGAGGATTGAAAAATAGTAAGCTACATCATGTTAGAATGTTCTTATTTTAAATCACATAAGATTGCCTTTTCAACGAACAATATCATATTACTAAGTATAACAGAGGTTGTTATGGGGTGCTATTTTTATACTATGCTCTCTCTAATTTATCCTATGCCATAGCCAGGTTGAAGTAGAGCCTTCGAATAAGATTGTTTCTGATGATGTCAGCATTTTAAGATGACAGATTAAAACAGCAATATAAACATACTAAAAGATGAAATAACTGCCGATGCTTATGGATTGGAAGAATTGATATTGTGAAATGTCCTTACTATTCAGGGAAATGCATAGTTTTGACACAATTACAAATAAATTTCCAGATTCATTTTTTTTTTTTTTTCAGAAATATAGAGGTCCTGCTCAAGGGGCTGCTGAGATGTGTTGGTTACTGTCATACAGATGTGAGAACCTTTGTTTCAGTTTCCAACACACACATAAATGCATAGTGTGACATTATACAACTGAAATTGTAGTAGGATATAAGAAGACAACCAATACTAACCTTTGACCTGCACACACACAATTAATATGGCAGTACACAAGTTCCCAGGTAGCCAAAAGCAATTCTGGCTTTTTCTGAAATGTCCTCAGTAGCACAGTTCCATGGAAACTGTGTGTACACAAGAACATTTGCAAATATTCTTTTTAACCTCTTGGTTCTTACAAATGAAAAACATGAGTTTTCTTCTAAAGTTTGTTCTTAGTTCTGATGGCACTAGCATTAATCTGTCTTTTAGCAGCACAGTGAGCTAGTAGGTCTTAGAGACTTGGGTTGCTGACTTCTAATCTCTGAGGCAGGAGCAGTATAGTATGGAGTACACATCAAAATAAAACTATTAGTACCCAGCACCTTATACACAGGAATATAAGCTTGAATCTTACTTGTCATACGTCTGTTGGTTAACTGGACTCAACATATTGCTATTAAATTTCTAATGTGTTTAAAAGCATTAATGAAAGTGGAGAGAGAGAAACCCCACTTAGAATAGAATCTTAAAAAAAAGAAACCCCACAATGTTAATAACCTCCTGTAGTGTGCTAGAGAAAAATAGCTAAAATGTTCTAGGAGATTTAATTTTAATTATAACTTTGGAATAATCTCTAATTAAAGAACTTTTCCTCTGTTTCTACCAGGCACTAAATTTTATTATTTTTTATTAATGTAGTGTTTGTGGTGCCATTTTATTATATAGCTTTATTACTAACAGAAAATTAATACAAGAGTTAATGATAAAGAATCACCTACATGAAAACCTAGGTCACAAGTAGTTTGATCAACAAAAATAATTAGGTGACCTGTGGAACATGTGCAAATTTGGAAATTTAATTTTCAGTCATTCTGTCCCATTTCAAGAGCAGGGAGTTGGTTTGAAATTAAAATGTTTGAGAAAATAGATTAAGATTCTACACTAACTGAAGAGCCTCAGTAATGGCATAGGCCTGAGTTGAGGAGAAACTTGCATGATTGACAATGTTTATTGCTGATAATTGATAGGAAAGAGTCACAGAGCAACACTCTTAAAAGATAAAGTGTTAGCGGAATCTATGAAACAAAGGAGCTACTGAAAAGGGAGGAATCTATTAAATTATTATTATGAAATAAACTTAAGGGTATATGTCATAATCTACTAACCTAATATTCAGATCCTATCCACACATGGAACTTGTACAATAGATAATCTGCCTGTTCTCAATACAAATCACTGTTGTAGGACTTCATTTTTGTGAGACATAATTTGTCCTGGGCTCTAACTGTCCCTGTACTTCCTTTCTGGGCATGCCAAGGACATCAGGCCCTGGTTACTTTACATGTTCTGATGGCCAGAATTCTTCATGCCACTAGAAAAACTGAGGAACAGGCAGAATCCCTGAAAAGGGTTTATTTTAAAATTTTCTTTAGCTTGCTACCTTTCTCCTGTAAGGCATTCAGCTTGGCCAGATGCCCCTCCTCTGGGATGAGAGGTACAAGGGACTTGACTCAAATGAATATACATCATCACTCTCATTACTATTAGTAATAAAGTCTCATGTTCTAATCCAGGAGTCTCAAGTCATGTACTACTGTCCACAAAACAGCACCAGAATGGTTACCAAGTAAGTAAATAACAGTCCCCCAACGTGCAGAATTCCTGAAATAATCTTATAAAGCTATGCAGCCACTTGAGAATAAAACACTGCCTTTTTTTTATAGTACATTGAATATTTTGTATAATTTGCAGGCTGCGAAGTGAGATAATCCATGAATATAGCTTAAAATAATCTTTGAAATAAACTTAACTATCACCCCAAGCATTTAACTTTTTTGAAGAACATTTAAATTTGCTTTTGGGAACTGTGAAATCATGACATTCTACTGTTTCACCATGTTGTAAAATAGAAATAAAAGCTACAGTGTTCTTCCCATTTCATATTTTTGTGCTCTCTAATAGTTACCTCCCTATTATCCCGACTCCTACCCTCTGTAACTATCCTTCTTTCTGTTTCTATGAGTTAAATTGTTTTAGTCCCAAATTTAAGTGAGATCATGTCTGTCTTTCTGTATTTCTCGACTTTTTAGTCTCTAAACACATTATTGTAGTATGTGAGTTCACGTGTACTCATTTGAATGGAATATTTTTCATTTCCATATATAATATATATGTAATAACTTATGTAAATGTATATACATATTTATGTATAAACATCTTACACATGTCCCTCTTAGGTTTGCCATTTTATCTTATCTGGTAGATTTATAAGTTAGTATTAGCCTCCTTGGAGATTGTTGTGTTAATATAGGACATTGATCATGCATATTGTGCTGTCAGGAGTGTTCTAGTGGCTTGTCAGAATAGTTTCCTAAGAGGTTATATTTTAGTAACATATATCTTGCAGCATCACATTGAGTATATAGACACATAGGAATATTATCTCATAGCTACACTGTACATAGAGACAATGCTATTATAGAACACTTCATGTAAGGCCTTATTCACTGAATTCTTGGGGAACTCCACAAATTTAAGTAAAAACCTACTAGGAGCTAGATTGCTGAGTGTCAATATATAGTTGGTATATGTGCCCTGTGTTTTGGAGTGGTTTTCAGTACATAATAGCTTCCCATGGTGAGAAGTAGCACTTGCTTTGTTAGTAACAAAAGCTAACCATCAGAGAAGTGGGTATCCAGACATTGCTACCCACCACTATACCTGGAAGCTATTCTTTGGAGATACAGATGCTAGGTTTGGATTGTACTGTAAGAGAAAAGAACAAATAAAAGAAAAAAAAATCAAGTACAAGACAAAACATGAAGTGGCATTGGCAGAGGGGAATGATTAAAAAAATAGCAAGAGTATGATCAAAATGTATTGTTTGAACATTTAAAAATAATAATAATTAAAAATAAAAATCATTTGAAAACACTATTAGAATCATATCCATTTTATATAAACCCATGTGTGATAAACATGCCTAGAGTTATAGAGCCTTGAGAACAGAAATGGTTAAATGTGTAAGGCCACAGTCAAGAAGGATTGGTTATAAATATTGATAGCTTATGTAATAAAAAAGCTATTGACTTTATGTTGTTTCTTTTATGAAATTTTATGTATATCTTACAATTAGTGCTAGTACATGAGTAGTTATAGTAAGAACGGCTCATACAAAAAGTAGACAGTCTGCATTTTATTATTTAAATCATTAAGCTAAGAAAGTAACATGCATTTAAGAATTAAGAATTAATCACACTTAACTAAAAAAGTCACTGGCTAATTACATTCAATAATATTAAAGGCCATCATTTGCACATTCTCTCAGTGCCTAGCATTTTAATTTTTAGTGACAAATTTATGATTCTGACCCTCATAATTAAATTACTTAATTCTAAATGTTTTATGGTTTTATTATTATTGATTGTTGAGTTTATTTTCTTTTTTCTCTTGCTTGCTCTGGAAATAACAAAATGTTTCATTTTATTTACTCATTTTAAAATTTGAATAGTCACTGACTTTTTCCATAATGTAAAACCCAAAATGAGGATGATGACCAAATGCTAAATCTGTCACCTATGTTTCTTCTAATTTAAAATATAAATGGAAGTTTAGGTAAATATCAAGTCAAAAATGAAATTGAATATTAATTAATTCTCTAATGAGGGTCCTGGAGAGCTGACTCACCAGTTAGGAACACATAGAACTCTGGCATAGGACCTGAGTTCAAATCCCATACCCACATCACATTGCTCAGGACCACGTGTAACTCCATCTCTAAATATTCCAGTACCCTCTTCTGGCCTTCATAGGTACCTGCATGCATGCATGTGGGACACACACACACACACACACACACACACACACACACACACACATCACTCAATGCACATACATAAGAAATGAAAATAAATAAACTTAAAAGCTGAAATTTTTTGTTGTTTTTGAACCATCGTAGTATACAAACACCTAGTATTTGAAGGTATTTTTCACTTTTTTTTAGATTAAAACTTCAGATCTGTGTATTTTACTATATTCAAGAAGCTGCCAACACTCCACTATTAACCCACAACACTGGATATTTCTTATGGTTCAGTTTAACTTTTGAAATAGAAAAAAATCAGCACATGGAATTTTGTTGCACTGTCAGTAACAAGTTTTTGAGACACTAATTTTCCACAATATGTGTGGGGAGGTCATTTTTAAGCTGTTGCCTATGAGAATTCTTTCGCCACCTTTTATTTATTTTTTAATTGATACATAAATTGCACAAATTTATGTGCTAGGATATAACACTTATGGTTTGGAGGGAATAAACCTATGAATCCCATGAATTCATGCATACTAGATAATGCTTAAGACTGATTGTGTATGAGTTTCTGATACAGTGAGCATTGCATAAAATTCAATCTTGAGTGAGTGTTCTTTCAAACATAGATCATTTCCTTGTGCTAAACTCTGCCAACCCTTTTCTCCCATCTGTTTTCAATGTGCTTGCTCTGGTGTTACCTACATCAGTGGCACGTGGAAACTTCTTTCCCTTTTCTAATTTGAGCTAAGTTCCCCTACCCTTCACACTTTCTTTCTTAAGCTTCAAACTCTATAACTCTGGAAATATTGAGTAGCTAGAAAAACTCTATTTCTAGCTTGGTGAGATGGATCAACTGATAAAAACATTTGATAGAGAAATGTGACGACCTAGGTTCACCCCACCCCTCAGATCCCACATGAAGGCAGAAGAGAACTAACTCCATAGAGTTATCCTCTGACCTCAACATGAGACTAGATATTCTCTCTCTCTCTCTCTCTCTCTCTCTCTCTCTCTCTCTCTCTCTCTCTCTCTCTCTCTCTCACACACACACACACACACACACACACAATGTTTTTGAACAGGAAACATTCCTCAATTTCCAGTGGTTGTTTTTTTCACTGTTGAGGATTGAACCCAGGTTCTTGTTTATGAAAGCAATCACTCTACCCCAAATTTCCTCCCTTTGCCCTAAAGGTTATTTAATATACTGTTTATGTTTCAATGTCTTCAAAAAATTTCTATGGGATGGTAGTGGTAACAAGAAAAAAGCAAGACATTCTCACAGGTCTGTGTTAAAATGGAAGCAAACAAAGAACAATAAAAACCATACACACATAAAGCTTGTAGACAATTGTAGAATGCAATCCTTCCTCTCTACAGTATGATCATGTATGTTTCAGCTGAGAATTTTCCTTGAATTATGCCTTTCTTCTCCATAGACACTGTGCACATGATGGTTATTTCAACTACGACCTGTATATTAATAGCTGACAGTCACTATATCTCTAGTACATACCTTCTAAATTTCACATTCCTTTGTCCAAAGCCAAATGTTAACTCAGAAATGGTCTAAGGTTTTCCTCTGATATTCTCCCTTACAGAAAAAAACCTAAACCTCCTGGTAAGAAAATAACATCAGATAAAGCTTTCACAGATTTCTAAACGCAAAAAAAAAAAAAAAAAAAAAAAAAAATGTATAAGCCATGTCAAAAAAATCAACAAAACTAGTCATTTAGAACTTTGGTTAGATACAGCAGTTCCCAATTCTGAACCTGATTTTCTTGGTGGCTCATTATGATGTTAGACATTTATCCTCTATAGTGCCTGAAATGAAATGCATTCATCTTGCCTGTTTATGCTTTATTCATCTTGCCCTTGAAGTATGATCAGGTGCCCTCAAATACATACTTAAAAAAAATACCCTTCTAAGAATTTCTTTGCAATTACTAGGAAGATTTAGACTCTCCTCCAGTGTGCTCCCATAGTACCTGCTGTGTCTACAAGTGGATGACCCTCAAATGCTATTTCAATTGTTTAGACATTTCTCAATCTTCTCTAACAATAAATTTAGTACACAAACTCATGTATTTTGTCACAATTTATACTCTCTAGTATTGTACCTGTTTGACTGAAAATTTTACAGAAATCTGCTACCATTCCTATCTTCCCACATAAATTTTCAATCATGCCAGTCACTTGAAAGCAAGTGTGGTGCAAGTGTTTACACCATGGATGGACTGACTGTTTCCCGAACTAAGAAGCTATGAATAAAATGTTAATTAGGAAGATTCAGTTTGCGGGTCTATTTTGACTATAGCCTCTGCATTTGGTAGAATATAAAGTTGAGAGCATATACTTCTAGAAAGTGAGGACCATACTTTTAAGTCAAAGCATTATTGCTCATATCAATAATGAGCAAAGGATTTGCTGATAGAAGTACTGGAAACTTCACTTTCTCTGACTTGTATACATAAGTCAAAATGTCATGTATTATTAATCAGAGCCACAAATGTTCACTGCATAATATGGCTATCTCCTGAGTAGATTAGATATTAGTAAGGAATTTGATTGTGTCATGACCTACTATTATGTTAATGTAAGAATAGAATTATAAAGCTTTAAGTACATTTTTACAAGAAGGAAGGAGTAACAATAAAATTGTATGTGGATGGAATTATAGTAAATCCAATAGCTTATTTGTAACTTATATTCTTTGTAAATTTAACAATGCATTTCTTAGTATATTCATATAAACTCACACAATTTTCTTGGAGAGATATCATAAGAATACAACTGAATAAGTGTTTCCAGGGAGTTTTTGTTTCTTAGTGTTCTGTATAACTAATGTCTATATAATAAGAATTTCAATGGACTTTACTAAATCAGATGAGAAACTTTGGTAATTTAAAGCGTAAATTTGCTAATTTAGTGCCAATGTGATAATCCAATGTTGGTAAAGCCGTTATCATTCAAATATGAATGTATAAGTTAAAATCACCCCATAAGAAGAGTCATTTGTAGACATGTAAAAGAAGATTCACTACATATTCTTCTTTAAAAAAAAACAATTTATTTCTTTTTATTTTATGTCTGTGTGTATACACATGAGTGCATGTACATCTGAGTGAATATGTGGATACCCCATATATCCAGTGCTCATGGAGGCCAGAAAAGAGCATAAGATCCTCTGGAATTGGGGTTACAGATGGCTGTTAACTGCCACATGTGTGCTGAGAACTAGGTTCTCTGCAAAGGCAACATATGATCATGATCACTGAGATATCTCTCCAGCCCCAATTCATTACATTGTCTTAAACACATACAAATAGTCTGGTGTTGCATACCTGCATAGTCAAAGTAATATGCATCTGTTTTTCACACTGCTTTTTACAATAATAAGAGATATGAATTATCTATTATTCATAGGAAATTATAAAAGTTGTTTAGTTTTACTTTCTTAAGACCTTTAATTTAGAGCTACACTTTATATTATACCAAAAGTGACTTGTATGAGACTTAACAAGAACCCAGAACAGCCAACACTGTGCTTTTTAAGGATTTTATAAAGCTCTTTTATATTTGATTTAAAGAATAGAAAACCAAACAACAGATACACAGGTGCACAAACATGAAAAAAATCTAAAAGAAAAAATATAATTTAGAAGGTATATTCTTTCTTGCCATATTACACAAAGAAATAAGTCATATCTCCCTATAGAGAAATCATGTGTCTATGAACAGAAGAAGGTAAGTGTTTATTACAGACATTTTTCTTTTACTGGGACATCAGGTATGCGCTATATGTTTTGTAAACACCATTTTAAGAGTACAGTAAAGTGAGCTGTTAACCACAATGTGCTCACAGATTTGGATGAAATGATGTTCCCTTTCAAGGGAACAGTAGAAAAATGAAGCAAGCCGCTCTTCTAGCCCCTGGCTTTAATCAGTGCACACTGACTGGTGGTGTGCTTCCCTGCTGTAGCTCACATACGCTAGCCCTTTCAACCTTCTCTGTTTCTCACTGTGTCCTTTTTCACTTGGACTATAATGTCTGCATCTTCTCTGCAGACTCAGAAAAGCAAACAGCAGTTCTTCCTCAGGTGAATGATTTCACTTCCTTCGTGCAGCTACATGTATGATGCCTTCACATATAATTTTCCTGGTTTCTCTTTACTTTTTTCTGAAAGTCCTATGCATTATATAACTTCTTTTGATCATATCTAACCAGTCTTTCCTCTAACTTCTCTCAAACACTCCCTCTATCACATGTCTCATCAAGTCCAAACACTGATGGAGGAGGGGGCTCATGTAGTCCCTCTCCAAGTAGACAGCTTTTGGTAGCTGAAATATAATGGAAGGGAACATCACTTTTCTTCAGTAATGCCATCAGAGATGGGTTTTCTGTGCCCCAGTGTGTGGCCGTACACCAATACACTTGTAACAGTAATTTTTTTCATTGAAAAATCTATACATCTTAGAATAAAGCATCTAGAAGAGTCACTAGTATTCAGTAGATGCTCAAAAAATGTCAGCTTAGTGAGTAAATACATGAATGAAGCTAAACCAAGCTAAACTCTTAGTCTCTCATCCCATTTTCCAAGAAAATAATGCACATGGCTAACTCTGTTTATATTTTTTTTGAAAAAAATAGCACAAAATTATTTCTTACTTTGTTCTGTTTTTGCTGCCTTTAAGTTTTCCACACGGTCCCTAAATTATCCAAAATGTTCTTCAAATCCAGCTTCTATCACCATGACAGTGGATGATAGCTCCTGAGCAATCTTAGATTGGCTATGGTGTAATATACAGCTGCCATGTGATTAGATTCCTGTTATAAGACTATATAGTGATTAGTTCCATTTACCAACATAGGAACTGAGATGCAGAGTACAGAGAGCCCTGGTGGTGTTTCTACACTTGGATTGGCACTTTAGGAACTCAGATGACCCCTTAGCTCATGTTATCACATCTCCATGTCCAATTTCTAAAATACTCTTACATTTTCCCATCTCCTTCAGAAAGCCAGGTTTATATAGGGAGGAGTGACCTATGAATAATTTATGGTGTTGTTTTGAATGCTTAGAATAGAATATTGGCAAATGTTGTTTATGTGACTGTGGACTAATTAGTGACCATTTGCTGCTTTGCAGAACTGTTTATTTTAAACATCTACATGCGTACAAACCCACTAATGAACAGTCATGCTTATAAAATCTTAGTACTAAAATTGTTTTTTAAAATATGCTAAGTATTAGAAAACAAAAATAATATATATTAACATTTATTTTTATTCATTAGTAACTAATTAATAGGAACAATTGAACCTTGCACTTTATGAAAATGTAGATTAATATGGAAATTGTTTATTGTAAGAAATTTCTGTATAAGATTTTTACAAAAAGTAAAAGTGTACAGGTGAAAATAAAATCCAATAGTCTCTCCAGAGGTAGCACCTAGAGGAGTCCATAATATTCTTTAAAAAGGGAAGATGGGGGGCACTACTAAATCCTACCATCTGAAGTAATTCTCTCTGTGTTTGATTGATTTGAGCCAAGCTATATTCACTTTGTTGAGAATATTTGTTGTGCTACATTAGCAACTCAATATAGATTTACAGATGACAACTCTACAGAGTATATTATATTAAATTCCACAGACCTAAAATACTATAACTGTGGTATACTCCTTTTTTTAAAGGAGTCAAAAATTTAAAACTCAAAGAATGGATAAAGCATATCTTAGACACTGTAGGTACTAGTTACAACAACTGACATATCATAATACCACAGAGGTCGCCATATGCTTGGTAACTGCAAAAAGCACTTTCTTAAGACAGTACCATGTATTATGCCCTTGAAGAATCAGTAGAATTTCAACACACAGAGGTAGAAGAAACAAAGAATCCAGGATATCAGAGTCATAGAAACAAGGACCTACATTGATTGATCCCTGGCTCACCTAGCTGTTTCCTCTGGATACAAATGAAATGTGCATGATAAAATTATCAAAATCCTTTTCAGCCCCTACTTTCTATTCAAAGCTAAAGAATAAAAATTCTGAATAAGAAGGGAAGAGGGTGCAGCAATACATTTTTTTGTAATTAATTGGTGGAGAATCAAGAACATATTTCTTCCAGGAAGAAATACTCAAATTTTGGAGACCTGCCTAGGTCAGGTTAGTCCTCTTGTTACCAGCTGTGGTTGATTCCATGGATAATGTTCTAGGATGCTCTATGATAGCTCTTAGAAAATACATTTGGGTTGGGAACTGTTGTCCACCAAAGAGGATTCTTGGAATAAGAACAGGTTGCTTAAATTATCTTCACTGTGGGAGTTCTCTCCACACACCATTAGTAATATATGTGTGTAACTGAAGTCAAATGTTCCATTTGGAAAAACGAATATGAAGAATTCCTCAAATAAAAATAAAAATAAGAAGTATCACATAGGACTAAAATATACATTGCAATTCTCATTTATGATTCTAACGTTATTAAGAGGTCTTAATCTGCAAGAAGGTAAGCCTCAAGACTAAAAGAACTATTTATGTATTCATAACAATGGGAGGGAAACATGTAAAAGCAGACAATGATGAAAATTTAAGGCACCATGTATGGAGTACTACTACTTAGTCACCATTAGTAGGAATGAAATCCTATCATTTATAGTAAAGATCTGCAGGTAGCAGGATGAGAGAGACACTGGCCCTGGCTTGGGCTTTTGAAACCTCAAAGCCCATCCTCAATGACACACTTCATCCAAGAAGGCCGCACCTTCTAATTCTTTTAAATAATGCCACTTTCTGGTCACTAAGCATTCAAATCTATAATCTATGGTGAGGGTATTCTCATTCAAACCACCACAATGACTTCCATCAACAATATATTAACTTCAAAAATCCTAAGTAATCAGTGTTATAATATTTTCTGTGTTTCAGAAACTACCTTAATAATCTTGAAAGCAGTAAAGTATATCTTTAAATTTTGTTATTTTTTTCTAAATAACATTTGTTACTAAAAGCAATAAACTACGTCTTTTCTTAGAAAATCATGTAAAACCACTCTAAGTGATGATGATTATTGAAGTTATAGCCTATCTATGTTTCTAAAATTTATTTGCAAATGGTTTAAAATAATGTGTATATACAATATATAATATCATGTAATATAAATTAATACAAATAGACAAGGTGTCAGCAATATGCAAATCCATAGGTAAAGGAGAGGTGAGTTTCAATCATGTTATCATTTACCTTTGTGCACAACTATAATTTTCAACTTGTGCCTCTAAAACAAATCAGGCTGGGGAGGAGAGGGATAATAAAGGAAATGAGAGGAAAAAAGATATTCCCTCAAGAACCCTCATAGTAGAAATTACTGAAGAATTTTTTTTAACAAAATGGTGAAATCAAGAAAGGATAACTCTTTTATAAGAGAACTCTGGTAAAAAGGTCTTAAGAGCCAGGCATGGTGGGTCATGAGACAGGAAGGGTGACTATGAGTTTGAGTCCAGTGGGGGCTACACGAAAAGAGAAATTAGGAAAACCTGTCTACCTCCACGCCTAGCAGCCCATCTGTGTGAACCAGGGAGCAACAAAATAATATAGGAAAGAACTGAAAGAGAACTGTGCATCAGAGAAGACCCAGAAACACAATTCATACCACATTCTTACCACAAATCCTTCAGTGTTTTTCAAATAATTCATATTTTTCAAATAAATTTGTATTTATTATACTACAAATGATTTTAATTGCAAATACTGTTTAATAAATACTATGCTGATAACTTTGGAATATGTCATTTTTAAAAAATTAAAAAAGTTACTAAATTAAAATACTTTAAAAATCTCATTGAAGAACTCATTAAACAACAAAAAGATGATGACATCAAAATGAATAAGGCAACTAACGACACCAGTTTTAGACTCAGAATATGTTATATGTAAATATTAGCATCAAATAAAGAAAAACAAGGTGGAAGAATTGAAAAAATAAATTTTCAAAAATTAAAAATATATTTTCTTTACTGATAAAATACTAGCTTAAGATTATTTGGTTTCAGAAATTTTAATCAAGTGTAAAAATTTTAACCATTTTAAAAATAATTGCAATTTTCACTTTTATTTTCTGGTACAAGACAAAAGGTATTTGTAAGTCTCCAGAGTAAAAGTATGGTATGAACTGGCTGAGTTGGGTGGGAACATGTTTCAGAGAGAAAAATCTCTCCAGGAAAGATCTAGAATCAGAACTGGGGAGTAGTCAAGATGAATGGATCGGGTTTAAAGTCAATGACCACAAAGCAAAATAAAACTGAATCACTCACAGAGTGATTGACAGCTGCAACATGTAATTGCCAGCTTGCTTGCACACTCAAGAATGACAAATCTCCAGTCATTTTGTCAGAGTAACTTAATCAAACTTGGCACACAGCATTACTTAGATTTAAAAGCAATAAAGTTTACATAAACTAAAAGTACTTTATTTAATTACTTAAATCTATCATTTTTCCTTTTATTTATTTATTTACTTACTTACTTTAACAATAATGACCTTATTATGTTATCCCTGAATCCTGTACTTTAGGTTTTCTGTATTAATGATGGTGATTAGAAGAAAGCACTACTTTGAATAGCATTGCCACTAACTTTATACCACCATTAGGTTCATGCTACTAGATACTATTATTTTATTTTTCTTAGACTTATGCATTTGTAGATATGTAATTATGTGTGTATATCTTTGTGTGTGAGGGTAGGTGCACATGACTTCAGGTTCCCACTGAGGCCAGAAAAGGATGTCAGAGCCCTCTAGAACTAGTGTTATATGGATGCTGAGACCTCAACATAGAGTTCTCTGTAAAAAGAGCTGTCTTTCTATCTCCTAAACATAATATTTTGAAAAGGAAGAATTACATTTAATTTCTTAACTGGTTTTTATTATATATTAAAATTGTAACTAAATCTAAAAATAGGCACTTTGGTATTTTTGATAGTCTAAGAGTTTATTGGCAAGTATTAAATTTTTTCTATATGTTTAATTTTTAATAATTTTTTCATACAATATATTTTGCACATTTTCTTTGCCTCTCTCAACTATACCCAGATTCACCCACTATGTATCAACATAACTTCATAATCTTTTTTATCTTAAAAAAGGCACATATATTACCAAAAAAGACAGAAAAAAGCTACAATACTTTTTATCATGTGAAAATTGGAAATATATTCAAATATAATCAAGCATGAAAATTAACCCAAGTTTATGGGGCATAAATTCTTAGAAAACAAAGATAAATCAAAGCATACTGATTTGTTACTGCATTGTTTATATTTCAGGGGTACGATGATGGCTATGGGGGTGATTATGATGACCAGACCTATGAGGCTTACGATAATAGCTACGTGACCCCAACACAAAGGTAAGGCATTTTCTGGCTAATTTTATTTCCAGGTGTTATCACTGCTCATTTTGTGTTTTACATGTGAATTATAGTTATGTGAAGTTTTCAAGCAGTTGGCTTATCTACATAACCTTTCTAAATTATGGACTTGAATTACAGAATATGAAGTAACTCTGATGGTAACTCTATAACTGCAAACAATGAAAAGGTAGCATGTAACTTGAGATGGGGTGACAATCATACCAACATACTCATTAAACAAGTTTATACTTAACTAAGCACTACTTCTTATAAAAATTATTTTAAGGAACTTGTAAATTAATTAACAAAGCAGACACTTGCTCTATATAGCTTTAAAAAACACTAACCTGTATTTTTTATTTGCAAAGAAATATCACAAGGACATGTTTTTGAAGAGCTAAAAATAGGCAATTAAAAATATCCCCAGAATAAATAAACATCATTTTCTTTCTCATCATTATCTGTAAATTATTGAATATCTCTTTACAATGACTTAGAATTAGTGATGTTAATAAATTTGTACTACTTGAAAGTCAGATTTATTGACATTGCATAGAAATGATAAAACTTGTTCATTTAGAACACTCTTGCTTGAAGTTCACAAATGTCAGCTACATTGTAACCAGCTCCATAAATAACATATCTGTAGAGAATTCCATCTACCCAAAAGTCTCTTTGTAATGATGGTCCTTTACAATCAACCTTGTCATCATTCTTCACACACTATGGATTCCACAAATCATTTTTTTGTTGTCCACTTGCCCTTTCTACAATGCTGTACAAAAACAATACAATATCCTCTCTTCTATTTTTGCATGAATGTTATTGTGTGTTTCTTAGGTGAATTAATGAGATTCACTATGGCATTCCCACCAATGTATGTATTGTGTCAATTTACAGTTTCTACCTTCTGCCCTCGCCCACCTTCCCTCTCTTTACTTCTTTCCTGGTCCATTTCCAAACCCAATAGACTCTCTTCCAATTTGAAGACTTTATTGTTGTTGTTTTTTCAGTTTCTACAAATATCAGAAAATAAGCAATATTCGTCTCTTTGTTTGGCTTATTTTCACATTATATGATGATCTCCATTTCCATTCATTTTCATGCATGTGGCAGGATTTCATCCTCCTTTGTAGTAAATAGGACTCTGATATAAATGTACGAACACAACATTTTCTTTAGCCCCTGTCTTAGTTAGGGTTACTATCGATTTACATGATGAAATAGGAGAAATTTGACTTACACTTTCACATCACAGTCCATTGCTGAAAAAAGGACAGGAACTCAGAAGGGCTAGATCTTGGAGGTGTAGGAGCTACTGCAGAGGCTACAGTGTGGGACAGGAGTGCTGTTTACTGGCTTGCTCCCCATGTCTTGCTCATCTTTCTTTGTTAAAAAAATCCAGGATCACCTGTCCAAGTGTGGCCCCACCCACAACTGAGTGGGCACTCCTCCATCAATCACAAATTAAGAAAATGACCTACAGCCCCATCTTTGCAGATATTTTTCCAATTGAGGTTTTCTCCTTAGAGATGACTTTCAGTACTATCAAGTTCACATAAAACTATCCAGCACAGTCATTCTTCTATAGATGTTCAGCAATGGAGAATCCATTACTTAGCTGTTGTACATAAAGCCACAGTCAAAATGAGCAATCAGGTATCACTACCCCATGCTGATTTCATTGGCTTTGTGTGATGTAGCTAAAAGATAAGGAGATTTTGCTTTTGGATAATGAGGATTCACTATATAGTTTTCAGTACTATGTTAATTTTCTAACAACATTGCATATGCAAGCCCTTTGATCTACATTCAGGATGTTTTTATTTTTGTTTTCCTTGGGTGATTTTCATTTTCACTGTTGTGAAATGAGATTCCAATAAAATACTGGTTGACATTTTCCTAATGCCTAAGACTATGAAACATTTTTTTCTTGTATTCATTGAGCATTTATATTTCCTCCTTCTTTTTGTTAGTTCATAATAATAATAAAAAAGAAAAATGTTTATTACAATAATTTGTACATTTTTCTTGGATTGTTTAGTCTTAGTCTCATCTGGATACTGTTTATCTGTCAAATGAAAAGCTGGCAAAGATATTCTTTTATGCTATAGGATTTTGTTTGCACTCTTAGGACTATTTCCCTTTTTTGATAAAGGAAAACTGTTTGTTTTGGACAGAATCCTGTTTACCAATTCTTTTAATTTTTTTCTATTGATTTTTGGAATTGTACCCCAAAACTCATTGTCTGTACTAGGATCATGAAGTGAATTTCTCTGCTTTTCTGTGGGGGTGTGAGTTTCAAGTCTTAAGTAATATCTTTAATATATTTTGAGTTGATTTTTTAGACAGGTTAGGAGATAGGAATGTAGTTTCATTTTCTACATGTTTCTCTGGTTTTCCCAGCACCATTTGCAGCAGATGGTGTCCTTCAACCAATTTATTATGCGATATCTTTCCAATATACTTGCTGTGACTGGGTGGGTTAAAGATGGGCTCATGGATTTTTTTGGTATTCTGTCTTTTTGTTCTACTGCTCTACTTGATGGTTTGTATGTAAGAGCATGTTCTTCTTTCATTCTTTGTGAGATTCCTACGTGGTGTTAGTGTGTGCCTCCTAATCGTGACCTTGCGCCAAGTTACAGCCACGCCACGCCTACAGAGGCACACTGAAGGGGCACACCACACCATACCTGGGGCATATCTACATTGTCACCCTGTAAAGAGCTCCAACCTCGTGGCAGACACTCTCTTTCTTTCTCTGCTCCCTCTTCTCTCTCTTTCTCTCCCTCCCCTTCCCCTACCCATTCCCCTAATAAACTCATGGTTTCCTGCCAGCGTGTCTGAGTGTTCCATCCTTCCACGCACAAAATACTAACATATGAATCTTTTAAAATGAGATTACTTGAATATTTATTGTGCTCCCATATAAATTTTAAGTATTTTTAGTACTATGAAGAATATTGTCTTAGTTAGAGTTCCTGTTGCTGCAGAGAAACACCATGACCAAAAGTACCATGGGAGTAAACGGTTTAGTCCATAACTCAGGCAAGTCAGGGCTGAATCCTCAAGGCAAGAACAGATGTTGAAGCCGTAGAAGAATGCTGCTTGCTAGATTTTCTCTCAAGACTTGCTTAGCCTGTTTCTTACAGACCCCAGGACCAATTGCCCAGAGTGATACTACCCACAATTGGCTGGGCCCTCAACATCAATCACTAAATAAGAAAATGCACCTTAGGCTTGCCCATAGATCAATCTTGTGGGACATTTCCTTAATCAAGGTTTCAAATAATTTTAGCTTCTGTCAAGTTGACATAAAACTGGCTAGCATAGATAGCATGAATATTTACATGAAGATTGCATTTATATGTATATCTATTTTAGTAATATGCTATTTTAATTTTTCCCACATTTTACTTCAACACTTTTGTAAATTCTTTGTGATTTCCATAGATGTATACAATGCATTTTGATCATGTTCATTTCCTACTCATCCCTCTGAATCATCTCAGATCCATTCTTACACCCAATCCCTTTCCAAATTTATTTCCAGTTTTTTTTATTCTTATAATCCAGTTGAGTTCAATTTGTGTTTTCCTTGTTCTTATGGGTGTAGAGTGTGGGGCCATCCATTGGAGTGAAGTCAGCATATTAGCAAATACATTCTTGGTGTCGTCTATGGGTTCTTGGCCAGATTTACAGTAGCACTGGTCATATGATTCCTCCTATGCAGCCAGCCTTAAATCTGCTCAGGAAGAGGTTGTTTACTCTCTTGATATTTGTGTCACTATTTTACTCATAGGCATGTGTTGTCTCATTGGTTATTATTGTAGCATACAGTGTTCACGACTGGGTTTGAGTATTCATTGCTTTTCCTCAAAAGCAGCTTAAATAGCAAACACCTCCCAGTGCCATGAAAACTGGAGAACAGAAAGAAAGGTCGCTTGATGGTACCTCTATTTCTTCATGTCTTATGATCAAAGTGTTGGTATCTTCAACAGAGTGCTACCATCAAATTATGGTTGACAACTAAAATAAATGGCTTATTCAATAGACTTGTTTGGGGGCTTTCCAAGATACTCCTAAACAACAGTCTGAGGGGTGGTAACCCAAAGCAAGCATTAGACTTTTTTTTTCTTCAAGTACTCTTACAAATTGGGATTCTTGGGATTCTTTATGCCCATGGAAGTACTTTTACTAATCAAAAAATTAAAAAAAAACAGATTCTGAAATTAATTATAATAATTCTAATCTTATAATTTGTAATAATCTTAAATTTTTGTTTTGACAAATATTATTCAATAACTATCAATATAGAATTTTGCATTAGAATTCATATACAATTCAAGGTCACTCTGGTCTTCTTATTGAGTTCCAGGCCAAAAAGGGAACAGAATGAGATCATGTCAATAAAGAGAGAAAGAAGAGAAGAGAAGAGAGAGAGAGAGAGAGAGAGAGAGAGAGAGAGAGAGAGAGAGAAGACTTAGAGACTGTCAATAAAAAGATTTCAGTGAATAAATTGAATAAATTAGTACATCATAACATTGCATGGATATATTAGTATAATGTCAGTATGTAGCAAAGATAAGCAGATGAACATGGGAAAAATTATTGGCAAATGTATTAAAAGCTTAGCCTTATGTTACCTCTATTAATGTATCAACATGAGAAGAAAGTATGATTGAGAATTCAGCTGAGGATGCAGCTCAGTAATAAAGTGCCTGTGTAGTATGCATAAAGCCTTAAAATCCATCCCAGCACCATGGAAGTCTAGTGAAATACAAATGTATACCTGACTGTATAGAAAATGAGGTTAAAATACTTAATTTTTAGATGGCAATATAATATTTGCTGCTAATGATCAATTTGAGGAGTCACTTGCAACTCTGTATATTAATATACTTAGAGGGTGAAAAGGTATTAGGAAGTAGGTGTGAAATGAACTTTATTTTCTCAAGAATTAGTTCAGATATTTTTCAAAATGACTCCCTAATTAAACTATTAATGCAAGACTGTCTTTAATTTCTTTTTAAAAACTTTATTATATTAAAGAAGAATGTGACAAATAAAAGACATCATATATGAAAGTAAGCAGACTCAGATACTGTGAAACTCAGTGACCTTCACAATGGATTTTATGCTTTCACTATTGAATATACTTTTTACATTGCCAAAACACACACACACACACACACACACACACACACACACACACACACACACGATAGATTAGAACTATCAACCATAATAAAAGACTTGAATTAAAGGAAAGAAAAAAAAGTAAAAAAGAAATATATGAGCACATAACTGCAACATTTATAAACAATTTGAATATTTTGGTAGATAATACAAATACAAAAAATTATTTCTTTCGTTAAAGTCAGAAGAAATGCTGGTATTGAATTTTAAAGTCAAAATAGAAAATGCATAATCTATCAGAAATTAAAAGAAATGGTCTTTGATGGAATAGTCAGTAGGTGAATACAGAGGCATAGAAATTATGAGGTAGAAACCATGTGGTTTCTTACTGGAATCATTGTATCATCCTCAACAGAGGTTCCAGGGAAGTTCACGAGGTAACAACTGCAAAAGTTCACTCAGAGTTCAAAAGATGGAACAGCTTAATTAATCACTCATTTTTTTTGTAAGACACCGTGACTTCTGAGATTTTTCACATGCATCAGGGAAGATTCTGTACTGAAGACTGTTCAGGGAACAACTTAATTGAATGACATTAATGACTGCCAAGGATGACAATGTTAGAAAGAATCTCCATCTTTTCCCTTGATCTTCTTCTAAGAGACAAAGTAAAAGAATTCATCTCAGTTATTATGCAACCTCCAAATTGCAGAACTACCTGTAGTTTTCACATAGAGACTCACTTTCTAGAAGTCTTTTTCTTAAAGCCAGTTATACTCTGAGCCTAACTCCTTTAATTGGACCAAATTATTTTTTATGCCATTTGTCAGACTTTTGTCTACTATTCCTTGAGACATCAACATTTTCAGAGATCAAATTTATTTTTTATTATTTAAAGGTGGTTTTTTTTACAAACCAAGCACTGTTCCCCCTCCCTCCCTTCTTCTCAGTAACCCTTAGCTTCCTCCACCCCACGCTCCCATCCACTCATCTGAGAGGGTAAGGACTCCTAAGATCCTTACAGTCAATACAGTCTAGCATATCCAATTGAGACAGAACCAAGTCCCTCCCCACAGTATCAAGGTTGAATGAGGCATCTCTCTGTAGAGAATGGGCTTTAAAAAGCCAGTTCATATTAGGGATAAGTTGTGGACCCACTGCCAGAGGCCCTGCAAATTGCCCATGTCATTCCACTGCCATCCACATTCAGAAGACCTAGTTTGGTCAGATGCAGGTTCCCTGGCTGTCAGTCCAGAATCAGTGAGCTCCCAATAGCTGGGCTCAGCTGCCTCTGTGGTTTTTCATCATGATCTTGACCCCCTTGCTAATATAATCTCTTCTCTCTCTCTTGGACTGGATGCCAGAAGCTCAACACAGTGCTTTGCTGTTCATCTCTGCATCTGCTTCCACCAGTTGGTGGATGAAGGTTCTATGATGACAATTAAAGTGGTCCAGAGATTAACTTTCTAAAATCACAAATGTATACCTAACTGTATATGAGGTTACTGATTTTTTTTGCTAACACTTTGCAATTAAAAAATCTATATTAGAACAAATAATAGATGTGGAAGGTAACTGTCATTTATTGATATATGAATGGTATTGTCACAATAAAAAAATCAGGTCTGAAAGTTTGATTCTAACAACAGCAAATTAATTTGGATGTGAAATGCTAAGGTTTTATAATTTCTTATTTTAAGAGATCCACCCACCTGAATATCTATAATGGTCAGGCATATTCTGTGTGTAGAGTACAAGATAAATGAGGGACATGAAGTAATTTTAGTGAAGTGTAATAATAAAGGAACTACAGGAAGAGTTCTGTCCACTGGGAGATCAATACTCCTGTGACTGAGCCATTCTGCAGCCGTAAATAGAAATTAATGTGAAATAGAGAGCCCTGTGTGACAAGTCACCAGACATAAGCTGACTTTTTTATTTCAGAGTTGGGAGTCAGTGTAAGGAACTGGTAGCTATTGCCACACTCTTGCCTTCCCCAGTATATCCCATGGATTCCACAGTCTCGACCCTTTATTAAGCAACATAATAAATGGTCCAAGAAATGGCACAACCAATAGACATTATACCAACAGAAAAGAGATTAGAAGACATGAAGACATAGAGAAGATCTGTCAAAGAGATCTCTTTCAACATCCAATAATTTATAATAAACTACTAATTGTAATGATCCATGCCAGCTGTTTGAAGATATAACAGAGGTATGAAATTGCTGTGGAAACAGTCATGTACTGAAGTTTTAAAGGACTTTTTATTTGTGATCATATGTATTTGTTCTTGGAAAGGTACAATGAACATATGAAATGCTTATTGTATAGGAAATGTAACTATTTAAAGTTCTTAGCACCTTGGTAATCATATCCCTAAGGATTGGAGCCCCATTTTCTTCCTTAGAGTCCTCTTGCCGTTAGTACTTTATGACTGCAATAATATGTCAGTGCTTAGCCGCTCTGTTGTGCTTAGGGGCATTTATCTCTTCTCAGCACCACATGAGCAAGGCACTGGTTTCTAATTCTAGTTAATTTCAACAGTAAATTCAAACCTGTGTCTCTTAAGTCTATAGCCTTAGACATCAAAACTAATAAATACCCCCTGGAACTTTGAACTTGGTCATAAATTCAACAGATCTTCAATACACACCTAAACAGGACAAAACAGAGGGAACACTCATGCTGTATAGTGAGAATGTGAGGGATTACCTTCAGGCTTAAAAAATAGTCTGACTGAAGAATTCTTTTTATATTTATTTTTTATTTATAAAATAAATTATTTTTATCCACATATTCCCATGCTCCTACTCCCTTTCCTCCTCCTAATCCCTTCCAGTCAGCCTTCGGTCTCCCCCCTCCCCATCCCTCCATCCTCTCCCCTAAAAGGACAAGAAGTCCCAAGGTGGGTCAGCTCAGCGTGGCACATCCACTACAGGCAAGTCAGATTTTCTCATCCCAGTATCAAGACTAGGTTAAGCACTCCTCTGCAGGGAATAGGCTTCTAAACATGAGAAAAATCAAACCAATTATTTTTCACGCTGTAAGTTCAAGGTGAGTTTTGCATTTGATACTAAGCTTACAGACATCCCTCTATTGAAAAGATAGCAGTGAAAATCTGTAGTAATTTAATAAATGTCATGAAATTAGGTGGGTAAAAGCTTGTCTTGCTCTTTTTGGTGTCACCATTCCCTGTAAAACTGTTTACCCTCATTTTAGAACCTAATTCTGTTGTCTTGCTGGAGTCCATGATATTATTGAATCTACAGGATTATTGAATTTCAGATATTTTTTCCCACAGCTATTACACAAGTCAGTTGTGTGATCCTGCTACCTACAGATCTCTGCATGAATTAAAAATAGCTTTCACATCATTTGGATTTAACTTCAACAGAATAAAACTTGGCTTCCTGATGCCTTCATTGACTTTTATTTAGATATGAACCTTATAGGACTATAAAGAAAATAATGCACTTTTTCAGATTATTCACTGTTTATGGTAACAGTTTGGTTTTCATTAACTTAAACTCAATTTCCATGATAACTAGACTGCTTACAAACAACAGACACACAAAAGATGTGGCAAACATTATGAATGAACTGAGAGCACCCTTTGCTCAAACACAGAGTTGTATGGTTCTTATGATGGCCCAGGGGTTCTAGTTTCTATTTGTTCCTTCTGAATAATGGTTGGAATCTAGGCTTTTAACTATTATTTCTACGTAGCAGACCACTTTAAAAATTATTGGTATAAAAACAAAAATATAGATTTTGTGCATTAGGAATTTCAACAATGTTCTAGTCATGACTTGGCTTTGTCTCACTGTGTCTGGTTCCTTACCTGGAAGGGCACAAAGGTTAACAGTCCCAGTGATAGGACACTGAGACTATCTGGAAATTGCCTCTGATTAAATGATCCTTGTCAGTCTGTGTAGTAGCACAATTTGGGTTGTATAAATGAAACTCAGAGCCAAATATTGGGTGAAGGCTGAAATATCAGAGAGAGGAAGCACCACAGTAGATTCTTTTATTTTTTTTTTATTTTTTTCTTCTTTATTTTGTATTTATCAAAAAAACAGTAAAAAGAATTTAAAATGCGGAAGAGTTAACAATAACCACAGTAGATTCTTAACCAGCTGTCTTCCTCAGCCTTGCTCCTGGTCATTTATGCCTGTCACTTCTACCAGTCGCTTCTGTTCCTGCCTGGTTTCTATTTTCTGTCTCTGCTGGGTTCCTAATAAGCACTTATATACCCTATTGCATTCAGGTTAGGATTAAAGTTCTGTCTGTGGAGTTAAGGAATTAAGGGTGTCAGTCTCACTCCTGGCTTTCCCTGTGCTGGGATTAAAGGTGTGTGTGATTGACTCAGCTGTTTATCCTTGTATTCAAGGATGAAGGATTTCTTGAGCTATCTGCCTAGGATTTGACTGTATGGTCTCTCTGATATCCCGGGATTTATTAAATATCTAACATATATCCACAAGTCTGCGCCAAAATTGGAACTATTGTATAGAGTGCTCATGGAGCCCTTCTGTGTCACTAAGGTTTCCTCACTGTATGGCAGCTCACTGTATCACGTGAGTGTCCAAAACCACAAGTAGAATATTCATTGCTTTTTCTGATGTATCCTCATCCTCTTAGTTATGTGAGACTTAGAAGCCAAGGCAAAGTCAATAGCATAGGAGTTAGGCATTATTGTTGGATTGATGACTGGCATGCCTCAAGAATGGAACATACTACTGTAACCAGTTTTGAAAAAAAAATAACCTGGTGCATCAGTTATTTAATAACAACACAGTGTGCTTAGATGCTAGCAATGTCTTGAAAGACACTTTTTGAATTAAACCAAATATATCTGTAAATTATTTTATCTACTATCTTCTAAATTCTGCTGAACACAAAAGTATGAGTAAAAAGAAATCAATATACAGACACTGAATCCAAGAAATTGTTAATGAAGATTCATTCAGGGTGGTCATTTGAGGCAACAGTACATGGTCTGCAAAAGATATCCTGAGGATCAAGGCAATAAATTTGAATGATCAGGGAGAAGACAAATATAACTGCAGCAGTGTGCTAGAAACCTAATTTAGGGAAGTGTAAGGAGCCTTTAAGTGGAGGGTTAAGAGGCACTACTTGAAGGCCTGAGAAATTGATGCTCAGGTGGAATTTTACTGATCAATACAACTAAGCCAGGAAGATTCATCATCTGGTACAAAAACAAAGAAATTAAAATACAATTTACTCCTGAACCACATGCCCTTCAGTAGTATCCAATTATAAAGCACATAGGTTTAAAAAGGAATTCCTTGAAATTACACCTAAAAAAATAAAGGTTGAACACATTATCAAGAAATAAAACAGCATTTGGTAAAGTTTGATCTATTAGTGAACTCTAAAAGCCCCTTCCCAGAGTTTATCTTTGGTACTTGGGGCAAAATTATGAACAAAGATAATAAGATCCTGAGAGCCAAAGGTAAAGAAAGACCACAGCAAATAGTGCCTTCTAGACATGATGGACATGGCCATTGTGCTCATCAGCTCAAACCCTAGCTGAGAATTACTTGGCCATCAATGACTTCTGGGGAAGGGAAACTCAGTGTTCTTCATGGGTATGGGATGGCCCTACACCTATGCATATAGTGATATGCACTAAGTGCCCTCAGTAAGTGATAAAGAAAATGATATAAAGTCAGGGTGGATGAATGTTGAAGGGGAAGTGAGGGAAAGTTAGAGGGAGCGATTAGGTAATAGGTATAATCAAACTACATTGTATACACATTTTAAAGTTCTCAAAAATAAATTAAAAACTAAATTAAAAATGTGTTTACACTAAAACAATGTGGTATACTAAATATCTCAATACATTCTTTTTTGTCATGATTTTTAAATCATAAAGAAATAAATCTATCATATGACCCAGCTATACTCCATTTTAGTATATGTCCAAAGGATTCAACATGCTAATAATCTAAAGATATTTGGTCAACCATGTTTATTATTGGCATATAGACAATAGCTAGGAAATGAATACAACATAAATGTCCTTAAGTTGATGAATGGATAAGGAAAATGAAGCATGTATACATAATGCAATTCTATTCATCTATGAAAAAACTGAAATCATAACTAATTCCTAGTAAATAAATGGAGCCAGAAAATATGATACCAAAAATATTGTAACCCAGAACCAGGAAGGTAAATGCAACATGTTGTTTCTTATTTGTTGATAACAACTGCACATCTTTAGAAGTGAGTATAAAACCTGGAGAAGCCATAGAATTCAGGAAAATAGAAAGAGGCTACCAGTAAGAAAAAAATAAATGTGCTTGGGATAGAAGAAAGGAGGATGGCAGAACACCAGACATGAAGGGAAAATAGGAAAAAATGAAAGGGAAGAACCGCTGGTGTTGATATGCATATTATGGTAACATATTACATATATATAATCTAAAATATATTTATTATACATTTAGTATATATTAAATGTAGTTATGACACTTGAATGAACAGTTGCCTCACCAAAGAGCCACAGACCATCTACTCAAAATCCCCAAAGCCAGTCATAGGAAACCTCCATCAACATTATTGTACAGGGGAGTTCCCTAAAACATTATAGGCCATTGCCTTTGCCCTTAGCTGTCTCCCAGAACATGAAGGTAAAACCCTGCTGCTGGAGTCACCACATTCTTCAGGTGCATGGCAGTACTGAGCTGGAACTGAAGACTCCTTTCTGTGGACCAGATCACGTCATATCAGAGGTGCTGTAAAAGCTGCCAAGGGAGAAACATGAGCAATCATCTTATCTAGCAATGAAGCTCCTGAACAACAATGACCAGTAGTATGGCAGAATATGTCCAAAGGTACAATAGTGACAGGTGCATCTTCTGAGTAAATAGCAGATATTTAATTGGATCTAACACCCACTTGATGGTAGAAAATTTACATCCAGTACCATAAACCTAGTCAACCATTTTTGAATGGTAAAATCATGGACCCTAGAGAAAACGTTCTCAAAGACTATATTGCAAAACATTTATTATGTTTCACTGTGATTATAGTTGCGAATCACATGTATGCTAGAATATAATGAATAAATGTTCAAGTGTGATCACTACCAAAAATTTAAAAACTTAAAACAATATTTATGTAATTCTAAGATGTATGTATCTGTGTTAGATACAAATATTAAAATATTATGTTACATACTATAAAACGTAATTTTTATTTGTCAGTTTAAAAATTACATAGTAGCATAAATACCAAAAGAAAAATAATGAAGTGGAGAAAAATATGTTACATTAGTAGTAATTCATCGGAGCTGGGGATATGGCCACACAACCATGAGGTCCTGAGATTGGAGCTCCAGAATCCATGAAAAGGCCAAGTACCATAGTACATATCTGAAACCCCAGTCCTAGCCTGGTAAAATGGAAGGTAGAGAAAGAATATACTGAGAAATTTAAATGTCACTCAGTCTGACATATACAGTGGTAAGCATAGAGTTAGAATGAGATAGCCCAATGTTATCATCCTCTGACCTCCATTAGGAGATCATTGAACTATGTGCCCTGCCAACAACGCATATTATAAGTGACATGCACACACACATATACATTCACAGGTACCTCACACACATATACATGTATCACACATGCACACACACATCTTATATATACACACATCACACACAATGATTAAAACAAGTACAGACTTTCATCATGTTGTTGCAGTACTGTGACCCAGATGATTCAAATTCACAATTCTTTTTATTTCAGAATGTGGGAATAATATGCATGTAATACATTACATATGCTAATATTATCGCATGGAAGTCATTAACCCCATCAAATGAATCATAAATAGGCATAGCTAGCTTCTTATTACTTTGCTTGGGATTGGAATGCCTGCTTATTTCTGACCCAGAACTTGTGAAGAATCAATTGGTCAGAGTCTGGGGATTTGAAATTTATAAGCATCAGAAATTCCAGAGCTTCTGAATTTTAAAATTTCCAGAATAACTCTAAATGAAGAGTTGTAGAAAGTTTATTGTCCAACATGTGGTGAAAACTTGAAGAGAAGCTGACCGTTGACTTGGATCCTGAGAGAAAGATGAGAATATTTTTTAGAGGCCCATGCCAGTGCTAAGGCACTGTCATTCAGCCTGAGAACTAGAAAAAGGAAGATATGTAAATACATGACCACAAGTCACTCATGCCACTGCAGAAAACACACAATTAGAATTCTGATTTCTCCTTTTTGCAAAAACAAAACAAAACAAAACAAAACTTCATATTTCTAATGTTTAACAGCAAGTATGTTTCATGAAACTTTTACTCATGAAACAGAATGCTTGTCTTCTCTCTGTCACATGCTGTTTCTGTGATAAATATAGCCTCACATTTTGTCCAAACAGGGTAATTTTTACCAGCGTATGCTTTTCCCTCTCAGACTCTGTTACGTGTATTTAACTTCCAAAGTGTGGTGTGTGGAAATAGCTCTTGAAACAGGAACAAGGAGTTAAAGAACATTATGTGTCATAGGAGAGAATATATTTGTGATTTGAATGGAAAAGAATATAGATCACAGTTACTACACAGTCACAGCATATCAGTACTTACAGTCTTAGAGTCACCTATTGTCTTAGTTAGATGTTTTTTTTGTTTGTTTGTTTGTTTGTTTGGTTTTTTTTTGTTTTGGAGGTTTTATTTGTTTTTTGCTTTTTGTGTTTTTGTTTTTGCTTTTTTTGTGTTTTTGTATTTTCTGTGAAGAGTCACCAGGACCATGGCAACTCTTATAAAGAAAATATTTAATTGCAGTGGTTCTCTTACAATTTCAGAAGTTCGGTAAATTATCATTATGACAAGGAACATAGCAGTGTGCAGGCTGATATAGTGCTGGAGTGTCTGAAAGTCCTACATCATGGAGAAAATAAGAAGCTGGCTTAGACACTGGGCAGTATCCTGAGCATAGGAAACAGCAAAGCCCACCCCTTCATTGACACACTTCCTCCAGTAAGGTCATACCCACTCCAAGACAGCCATATTTCTTAATAGTGCCACTTCCTATAGTATTATGGGAGCCAATTACATTCAAACTACCACACCCACTCTATTTAAATAAATAGAAATCACAACAGTGTTTACAGCCTTGAAATCCTATTGGCATGCACGAATTATGACTCAATCAAAAATATGTGTGTGCAGTTTAAATTGACCCTGCTCCAAACAAGGATTTAGTAATATCTATAAGTTTGTACCAAATGTCATGTGCCATGGAATCAGTCAGCTGATTATCTTATTTCTAGAAAATAATTGCTTTACTCTAATGATAACTTTACAGAACTAAACATAACATTAATGTCCTCATTATAAAACTTCTCACCATTCATTTATGTAAGAAAGGGTCAAAACAAGCAAAAGTTAATAAGGTAAACTGAGAGTAAATAATGAAATAGTGCCTATAAAAGAAGTTTATTTGTAAAAATGTTTGAATAGTGTTAGATTCCCAAGTAGTGATCTGTAGAAATGCATTTTTCTATTGCTTGCTGTACAGCACTCTGAAAATACCCATTTTATGTAAATGAGATCATTGCCAAGCTGATAATAATTCTACACTAGATGCCTTATATAGACCATCTATCTTAATCTTTAATCTATGAGCAAAACAAATATGTCACTTACTTCATAAATAATTCGCCTATATTTCATCCTATGAACACTGATTACCATCAAGTGAAACTTAGGGAGGCATATATAGCTAGTTAATATTTCAGAATATTTCAAGATAAAATCCTTCTTGGCATGTCAAGCTTTATGAATATTAGGAAGTGAAGCCATGTAGCTATGCCTTCATTGATGAGGAAATCACCTGTTTTTGGCATCAATTTAGCATTTGATTTGTAGTAGATATTTAAGGAGTTATCACAAGTTATGTCCTTAATACTTGGGGGATATAAATTTGTAACAATTGTGGACAGTGGTGTAGAAAGGGATTAAATTATTGTCCCCAGTGGCATTTACACAAAAGATCATCTCTTAACATTTACGTTGAAATGATCGGTCTCAACCATCTCTGTTCATTTCCTCTTTCTTTTTCTAAGAACTTGGTTATCAGTAATCTCATCTGTCTGCAAGATCTTCCGCATTTTTTCAATTAGTCAGCAAAAGCGTTCTGAAACCATTGAAGACAGAGGCTCCCATGCAGTGCTGCATACAGCTAATGCTTCTCCTTAAAGACAGAAACATAGCAGAGGGTGCATCCTGAGGGCCTGCTCAGGTTTCCACAGATTCCTCCTGCCCTTGTTTCACTCACTGGTCAATTTGGCAGACATTTTTCATTTGACTCAAAAGCCTTCCAGCTTTGGCATCACCACCAAGATGCTCATGCTCTGATGTGTAGTAAATTGGCTTAAAACAATCAAATAGGCTAAAAACAATTTCCATCTGTGGTCCTCGTCAAGGAATCAACAGGTTTTTTAAAACTATAAATACATATAAACAGTATCACAGAGTCCTGAAGTTATATACATCTAGGAAAATGTATTAATAATAGTAGATCAAAGATGAAAATATTCCTAAGAAATCAATAAGAATTGTTTAGAATTGAGTTTTGTTAAAAGGTGTTTTTCTTTCTAAAAACTCTGAAGTTCCCTGTTGCAAACTGAGAATTCTATCAGTAAAGTTGCAAAGATGATATTTCACCTTCGTTGTGTATAGCTGGAGCAGCATATTAGGTCTCATTTAATCTTTAGAGCATCTACTTTAATTGGTTTGTTTTCATAAGCATTTAACTATAAATGATAAAACACTGAAAAGAGATTAACCATATGACTCCATAAAATATGTAACTACTATTGAATAAACAGTAATATTTTGTTTATCAAATAACTATATTAGCAAATACATCACTCTTTTTACACACAAAATTCATAATAAACACAGAGTACAACTTTAAACAATAATTATAAAATGAGATATTTTTTTAAAATGTTGATTTCCTATAAGTCAGACAAGTCTTCACTGTTTGACACTTTTGAGACTGAGCTCTCTCACAGTTGAGTTAGCTAGGTGGGAGATTCCCATCTCATGTTCTCTATACAATATAACAGAAAACAAGATTAGTTTGTCATTTGTATCTCTATCTTTCTTAAGTTACATGGTGTCTTTACTTGATACTCCAATTAGTCTACACAATTGACCATCAACCAAAGAAAAAATTTTTTAAAGATCTGTCGTTTCTTGCTCAAGATTTAACAGGGATGGATGGCTATTCCCGGTACCATTTCGCTGGATGAAGCAGCAGCAGCTACCATTTCTCTTGCCTAAGTTTTGGCTAGTATTTCCCTTAAGGCTCCCTCATTCCTTCTGACCTGGACAATGCCTACTAACTCTAAAGTATTAGTATTATTGGTATTAGTATTTTAGTATTCAGCAAGTAAAAAAAATACTTGTTTAATTAGTTTTATACTACACTGTTATTCCCACCAGGATATTTTCAGTTTCTCCTACTTGATGTTTATTATGATATTTACAAAATAGACAGAGGCATTTGTTTTGCTGTTCTGTGACTTTATGGTCATTATGTCATTACTTTGTAGAGCTGGAGATAATGAACATGAAAGAATACTTTGGGAGATGAGTGAGAAGGGACACATACTGATGGTTTCTGGGGGAAAATACAGGGAACAGACACATGGAATCATTCATTGCTTATTCCCTACTAGAAAATAGGTTTTGAAATAGGTATAGCTTTACACTATTTGATGCTGTGTTGGAGAATTTTGTTTTTATTACTAGAAATAAAAGAACATTCCCTTGATAAGAGAACACTCAGGAAAAGCCATCAGAATAAGGTGGTTAACAAAAATGATAAGATGTTGGGTACAGACTCTCCTTCCTCCATGCCAGTAATGATCTATTAATATCCTGATTGTTACTGAAAGAAGCACACAGACCCTGTGTGTTGTGCTCATTAACCTGAACAGTAAATCTTTTTTATTGTTTTTTGAAGATCAATATCAAACTTTATATAAAAAAGCAAAACATTCAGGATAACTAAACAAACAAACAAAAAATTTCTTTTTTCTCTAAAATACATGAAACATAAAGGACAAAATCTAAAGCTCCTCAATTCGGGTTAGGCTCAGATACAGATGAAGAAAGCACAGTAGGTCACAGCTAATTCCTATGGATGCACTATGGCCACCACAAATTTCTGCTAAGTAAGCCTTCTACAATCAAACCAGAAGGTTTTTTTGTTTGTTTGTTTGGTTTTTTGTGTGTGTGATTTAAATCACTTTATTCAACTATCATCTTTCAACGAAATAAGAATGATTTTGTGTTGTAAGAAGTTTCCCAGGGCCCGTTTTGACCTGGAGGTTTGTACGCTGACCTGCAACAGAGATTTGGAACCTGGTCCACGAGGCTTTTATCCCCCAAAGAAATGAATCAGACACTTATATACTTTATACTGTTTGGCCCATATCTTAAGCACATTACTAGCTAGCTCTTTCATCTTAATTCAACCCATTTCCATTAATCTTACCGCCACATGGCCTAGCCCGTGGCTCAGCCCATACCTCTACATGTTCCTCCTTTGGGGGTTGTATGGTGACTGACTAACTCCATCCTCCTTCTGTTTGTCTCTTCCTCTGATATTCCACTTCTATGGTGCTGTACATAGGCCAAACTAGTCCTTTATTTACAGCGTACAGAGAACATTCCACCACAATTTTACTTAAAGTCATCAACTGGGTGAGTACTTCCCCTGCTTATCCTTCTGGGTTTGTGATACCTTGATCAGGAGGATATTCTCCAAATCCATCCATTTGCCTGTGAATGTTAGAATATCATTTTTTTTCTAACTGCTGAGTAGTAATCCATTGTGTAGATGTATCACAGTTTGTGAATTTATTCATCAGTTGAGGGGTATCTAGGTTGTTTCCGGGTTCTTCTATTACAAATAATGCTGTTATGAACATAGTTGAGGTAATGCTTTTGGGGTGCAAATGTGCATCTTTAGGGTTTATGTCCAATAGTGGTATTGCTGGATCTTTGGGGAGATTGATTTCCAGTTTTCTGGGAGATTGCCATACTGTATTCCAGAATGGCTGAACAAGTTTATACTCCAACAATGGAGGAGTGTTTTCTTTGCTCCACATCTTCTCCAGCATAGGCTGTCATCTGTGGTTTTTATCTTAGCCATTCTGACAGGTATAAGATGCTATCTCAAAGTTGTTTTGATTTGCATTTCTCTGATGGCTAAAGATATTGAACACTTTTTCGAGTGCCTTTCAGCCATTCATAATTTTTCAGCTGAGAATTCTCTTTTTAGTTCTGAGCCCCATTTTTAATTGGTTATTTAGGTTTTGGGACTCTAGTTTCTTGATTTCTCTATGTACTTTAGAGATCAGGCCTCTATCACTTGTAGAGTTGGTAAAAATCTTTTCCCATTCTATAGGCTGTTATTTTGTCCTATTGACCGTGTCCTTGGCTTTACAGAAACTCCTAAGTTTCAAGAGGTTACACTTATTGATTGTTGTTCTTAGTATCTGTACTACTGGTATTATATTTAGAAAGTGGTCACCTGTGCCAATGCATTGGAAGATATTTCTCACTTTCTTTTTTTATCAAGTTCAGAGTGGCTGGGTTTATGTTGAGGTCTCTGATCCACTTGGATTTATGTTTTGAGGACGATAGTCTTGGATCTATTTACAGTTTTCTACATACAACCTTCCAATTTTGCCAACACCATATGTTGTAGATACTATCTTTTTTCCATTGAATATTTTTTACCTTTTTGTGAAAGATCAGGTGTTCATAGATGTATGAGTTAATGTCTGGGTCTTCAATTTGATTCCACTGATCCACAAATATGTTTTTACACCAGTACCATGGTGTTTTTATTACTGTAGCTCTATAGTATAACTTGAAGTCAGGGATAGTGATGCCTCCTGAGGTTCTTTTGTTGAACAAAATTTTTTTGGCGATCCTGGCTTTCCTGTTATTCCAAATGAACTTGAGTGTGGTTTTATTCAAAGCTTTTAAAAAAATGTGATAGGATTTTGATGGGAATTGCATTGAATCTGTAGATTGCTTTTGGTAGAATTGTCATTTTTACTATGTTTATCTTACCTATCCAGGAGCATGGGAGATCTTTCCATTTTCTGATATCCTCTTCAATTTCTTTCTTCAGTGATTTAAAGTTTTTGTCAAACAGATATCATACTTCTTTGGTTATAATTACACTGAGGTATTTAACACTATTTGCAGCTATTATAGAGGGTGATGTTTCCCTTATTTCTTTTTCAGCCTGCTTGTCTGTAGTGTATAGGAGGGCTACTGATTTCTTTATAATTAATCTTGTATCCTGCTACATTACTGAAGGTGTTTATCAGCCATAGAATTTCCCTGGTAGAATTTTGTAAGTCACTTAGGTATACAATCATATCCTCTGCAAACAGAGATAGTTTCACTTCTTCTTTTGACGTTTGTATCCCCTTAATCTCCTTTCATTCTCTTATTGCTTTGGCTAAAACTTTGAGAACTATATTGAATAGATAAGGTGAGAGGACAGCCTTGTCTCGTTCTTGATTTTAGTGGGATTGCTTTGAGTTTCTCTCCAGTAAATCTTTATGGCTTTGTAAACAGGGATTTTCACAGAGCTGATGAAATTTAATAGAAGGAATTGAACATCTATAAGTTAATATGGAAGTAAAGGAAAATATAATTGGTAATTTGAGGCTGAGTGCTAGGCTGAAAATTCACCTATGTTTGTCATTTTTGTTTCACTTATTTCTGTCAATAGTAGAAATCCAGATTATAGAGTAGATGTGGGGAAACACTTGAGAATGACTTCCTAAATGTTAGGTGTAGTTGAATCAATATTACATACTCTACATGTAATTTTTATATTAATGCATTATTTTTATTTTTCATATATTTATTTATTTACTTACTTATTTTTGAATTTATTTTATTTTATTTTCATTATTTAGTGAGTTTATATCATGCACCTCATCAAACTCAGTTATCAGTCCTTTCAGTTTCATACCTACTCTTATGATCTCCCCATTGACAAAAAGCCCATTCATGTTGCTCATTTATTTACTGGAGCATAATTAAACATTCTGTGCATTTTAACATTTTAATTTCCTTAAATATAGCAATCATTTTTCCATTTGTGGATTCCTTATGTATATAAAATAAAAATGAAATATAATTTTAAAATGACCTTAAACATAAGAGAATATTATGTCTATAGGTTTATTTCTTTATACAGAAAACTACTGTATCATTATATTTCTTTCCTTTATCCTGTTGTTTAGTCATGTTGAAGTAAAAAAGGCCAATAAATTATACATAAATATGGCCTAGTTACTCAATTGAATATTATCATATGTAATATGTTATAAAATATAAAGAGGAAGGTTTCTCAACATGGTTATTATTATAAAAGTGCTAGTAAAAATTAGAGCATTATTGGTGATTTAGAGCTTAATTAGTGTTGTGGACATAGTAGATATAATTTTTCTAAGAGCTGGAACATATACAAAATCTGAATTTTTTATCATTTACTCAACAATATCTAATTAGTAGCTTTTATATTTAAATACCTTCAGTATTAGTAAATATTTGAAAAATAGATGGATAATAATTGGCATTTAAGGGACATAAACCTTATCAAAGTAATTTGTTACAAATTTTAACTTGAGTAATTTATATCAAAATGTACATAAGTAATTTGTTTCTGCTTGTGGATTTCTGTTTCATTGTTTTCAATAGTATCAGTTGTCTTTTCTATATCTCATATCTTCCAGAAAAAATGTTTCCATATTCTTGATACTGACCTATAATGCTCTCTTCCTGAACTTCTTTTTATTCTATTATTTATTCATTCATTCAGCAAATATTTGCTAAACATTTGTTAGCTATCATGGGATTTTTTATTGTCAATTTTATTATATGTGATAAGGGTTAAAATTTTATAGCTAAAATGTCCCAAAGTTGAATGGGTGACACAGAGAAAATCTTGTCATTTTTTTTTTTTTTTTTACATAAGGGACAAAGGAGGATGGGTTCACTCGATTCTGCCTCTCCACTCAACAACTCAGACTGGTGGGAGGCTGTCATCAAAATGAGTTGTCCAAAGTGGAATTAGTCACTGATCTTTCCAGCCAGTATTAGGAAAATTCATTGGAAGTAGAGGAAAGGAAATTTCCTTCCACATAAACTACAATGAATTTGAAGTATCACTCTGCATGTGGCCACAGTTATATAAGGCACTAGGACACTTTCAGCCACTCAGTTTCTTAGGAAGAAGAGGACTGACCATTTTGGAAAAGATAACAAATATTCCATAATTAGATCCTCTAGTCATCAAATGTGATTTTCCTTATTTCTGTTATACCTATTTTTTTCACAATGTAAAATTGTCCAGCTTCTAATTATTGAAATTAGCTCAAAATTCACCACCTCCAAAATATATAGATCTCCATGATGAGGTCTTTTTCCTCTCCCCATATTAAAAAATCCCAGTATATGGCTTTTTGGAACCCATTCCCTATAGAGGGATAGTTGGCTCAACCTTGATGGGGAGTGGGACTGGGTCCTGCCACAACCTGATGGTAGAGTGGGATGGGTAGAAGCTGGGGAATGAGTGGGGAGGAGGGGAGAGAATGAGAACTGTGATTGGTATGCTTTAAAAAAAAACTTATAAGTTAAAAAAAATACCCGATATAAAAAGGGTTAGAAAGAAACCGAGTAACCATTCTAAAAAGTATGATTATGAAAACAGAAGGAGACAGAAAAGACTCAGTGGAAATAACAGCTATGAAATCCAGCCAAATGGAAGTGGTAGTGATGAAATAAGTCTCTGATTAGTGCATCTGGCAATTTTGATTCTCTTTTCTGGGAGTCACGCCAGCTCTCCTGGAAGGTTCCTTTTTATCCTCTTGGTGAATGGATGTATCCATGTGCATATCTGAAGTGAGTACAGTAGTATTGTCCTTTTTTGGAGGCTTTACAATTTGTATCGTATCCTCCCTGCTGGTCAGAGATATAGGGATTGTCCTGGGAATCATCAATGTGGAAAAAACTAATAGAAAAGTGTGAGGGTACGTTAAAGCAGTAATAGTTATTGAAATATAGAAAACTGACTTCTCAATAAGGTCTACATTTCCAAACACCTTATCAATTTAAGAGACAACCTCTTTTAACAAAGTGTTCCTCACCTTCATTTCTTCATTTTTTCATTTTTTTCAAACGATATTAAATGTTTTACCTCTGTCTAGAAGACCCCCAAAGACCACCAGGGAGCTGGACTCGATGCAAATGCATCAGGGTTTTATTGTTTTAAACAGGTTCCAAACGAACCCGGATTGATAACCTTTGTTCTGATGCAGCTGAGGGTTATCGTCCTCGAACCCCGAGGGGAGAGGGATTTTAAGGAAAAGCCTATGTAAGCAGGATACTGCACATCTTCGCATTCTAGGATTGAGCAAAAGGGTACAGGGTACAGCAGCTACTGGCTAAACTTTCTGGTGCAAACCTAACTTTTGAATCTATTAGCTGTCAGGTACACTACTAGACCTGGACCCCGCCCTCAGGTACCAAAGCTTCTCCTAAACAAAGCTTTGTAAGGATAAATCCATGCCTTCACATTAAACATACACAGTTTTCTTAACAAACTGAGGTAAGCAACAGTGTAGAGCAAAATTTTTTCTCATGTAAGTCTGATGCTGAGGAGCCACCCCTGGTATAGTCTGTGACTCCTCAGACTTTGCCTCTATTCACAGAGTAAATGTTGGTCATCACTAAGAAGGTGTAAGAGCACAAATCCAAGAAAAAGAGATTTTCTTAAATTTCAAATGATCTCAGTTTGCTCATTACATCTGCACACAGCTTGTGTCTCTTCACTGTGTCACAAAGCCACATATAGATATAAGGGTATCTGGTTATAGTCATGGCTTACAGAATTTTTGTCAAATAAATTCTTTTCTTATGGGAATAATACTGAGTAAACAAAGACACATGCTCTACAAAGTCCATTATACTGTGCCATTATTTTCCTATGGTACTCCATAATGTCTCATAATCTAAAAGTGACAGTTTCCTCTTGGTGTGATTATGTCTTTCACGAGAAACAATAATTGTATTTTCTTTGTTATAGTTTTTCTCATGGTTACTCCTTCCTGCCCAACTTTGTCTTCCTCAGTCCAAATATTGATGACAATCCAATGATGTAAAATACTTAATGCAGTCTTGATAAAGTATACTCCAGGAAACAGAATGAGACATTTACTCAGCAAAAAGCTCTTACAAATGCCAGCAATTTTCCCTAGTATTGTTGATCATTAAATAATTTTCTTATGTTTACCACATTATGAGTCTTAGAAAACTAACGCAATGATTATCAGAAATTTTCTGAATCTGTATGAGGACCTTGATTTGGTTTGTATTATTTTATCTTTTAATGTTTAATTTTAGTTTTAGCATGTATATGTGTGTGTGGAGGGGTACATAGAGATAAATGCATGTGTCTACAGAGTGCAGAAAAGAATGTCAGATCACCTGGAGTTCTAGTTAGAGGTGGTTACGAGCCACCTGACTTATGCAGAGACCCTACCTCATGTTCCTCTGCAAGGACACACTGGCTCTGAATTGTGGAGTCATTGCTCTAGCCCAGGGTTGCATCATTTCTATTAAGATATATATGTGAAAGAAGATACAAATATCCAGCTGCCTGCCAATGCCACTAACCCTATGTTATACAAAGATGAATCTATCATGCAGTGTTTGTAATAGTTTCTATGTAAATATTGAAAGTGGTAAATGCTAGGCTAAGCAGTCTTACTTTTTTTACAGTGTCATTCACTAAAATTAAAGTTGGTTCACTATAAATTACATACCAAGAAAATAAATGCAGCTAAATTTCTTTTCTGATTCTCATTTAGTTTCTAAAGCATAGGATTATTTGTTTTCTTTCTGTGCCTTTACTTTCAATGAAATCTTGATTTGTTGATAACTAGAGGAAACTCTTGAATAATAAGAACAATATTGACAAAACACATAATTTGAACCCTTTCTGTGTTTTTTTAAACCTAAACCCATATTCAGATCTAAAACAGCTTGATATTTGGTATGAAATCACTTTCTTGTCACAGTGCTTTATACCTAAAAGGGATTTGGGTCTAGACATGAAGCTCCTTGATAGAATGCTTATTCTCAGGCTCAATCTTTAATGTTGTCAATAAAAGGAATTAGTAACACTAAGATAATTAATTAATATTCAAGTAGATTAAAGCTAACTTAGTCAATTTTTAGGCAAAATATGAAGTTATTATATTGGTATATAGAGCCTATAGTAACAGTAAAAATTGTCTAAATGGTAACTTTTCTAGCTTTTGCATATTATTCTTAAAATGTCCAAGTTCAATGAAGCTACTCATTTACATGCTGTTTATCCTCCTATAGATAATTAACCCTTGTGTGTCATTAATCTTGAGAAGCTGTCAGATACCAAATGTTGCTATAGAAAATCAGTCTGGAACAATACTAGAAAGTAAAGAAGGGAGAACAAAATACTCAAATGTACAAGTGGGAAACAGCTGCTAAGAAAATGAACAAATGTGCATTGTGTGTTTTTCATGACAATATGCTGTGATTGGCAAGTGACAAAGGGAACAAGCAGGGGACACATGGCTTAGTGCTGCTCAGGATGATCAGGAGACCCCTTGTAAGTGATATAAGTTAAATTCTGGAAGAATAAGGACAACTGAATACTTCAGAAAAGTATTTTTCAGATAATAGGTCAGCAAATATAAAGATGCTGGGACAATAGCATGTCTTCCATAATCAGAGAATATTCTGAAGCTTGGTGTGCCTTGACTTGAGTAAGAAAGGGAGAAATTGGTAGAGTGGTGCCTGAAATAACAGATTTTTGTGAAAGTTTTATTTTTTTTCCCTAAAGAACATTAGGAAAACATCTATGGGCTTTGAGTAAACAATTCAGATGATTTAACTTATCTGTGATAATGACTGCTATGTAGAAAATAGACAAAAGTAGGGTATAACAAGCAATAAGCTGGATGCTGAATCATGTGAGAGAGAAATGGAGAACAGCTGCAACAGTGACATGCTAGAGCATGCTCAAGTTCTGTACATATTTGCATGTAGAAATTAAATAATTTGCTGTTGGGTCAAACATTACACATGAGATAAAAGAGAGAAGCCCATATATTGTCATTTTAGTGACACTCACATGTTTCCAGTTTTACTGATAAAAGAGTATAAGAGAAACAAGTTTGAAGTGAGGAGAAAATTATTGCCATTTTTGAATTTGGAAAAGTTCATTTTAACAAGTAAATAGAAATGTGTACTAGGCTATCATATACTTGAGAACAGAGAGGAGGTACCAATGGTGAGATATAATTGAGAAGCCATAATAATAAAGTAGGTGTTTAACCTCAGACACAGATAAAGTTGCCTTCGAAGTTAGAAGCAAAGGAGAAAATTTCTAATAAATGAGAGTAGGTTGTTAGAAAATGGGAAATTTACTAATTGTAAAAAGTGAACAAATGAATTATAAATATCTTAAATTAAGGGGAATATTTAAAGGAGCATAAAATGGCCAATGATGTCAAATAACTTTAGAGGAAAATTACAATGAAGTTTTATTGTATTTGAACATATCAGAATATGGGCAAGAATTCTTTCAGTAGATGCATGGAAATAGAAGCCCAGCATCATATAAAGGAAGAAAGGGAAATGTGAGTACAAAGAATGAGTACAACAAGTGTTGCTGTGGAAGCTCACATAGAAAGGGCTAGCCATTGCAAAGGATGGATGCTCATTGAAATGGGATCTGTAAAAGGGAAGCAGTCATGCTGCTGTAGGGCTAAGTAAGAAACAGCTGTGAGTAAGCAACACTGTAATCCTTTGAAAAGAAATGAACACAAGTGCCATTTCATAGTTATTTAATGTGGAAATGCTGAGTGAAAGTAAGCTATCTTAAATATTTGGCAAATCTATAGAAAAGAAGATGTGTATTTTTAATATTGCCAGTAGTAAATGCCACGCATCAGATCATCAATTTGTATAGCAATATTTTCTCTAAAATGGACTCTATATTTTTCCTCTTATGAACTTTTGAAGTCTTAGACTTGTGTTTGAGTGAAAATTTAATTTATCAAATAGGAAGGTAGAGGTGAAGACCAGCTGAAACAGTACCAAAATACATGAGAGGTAGATGATAGGTGATAGAAAGAAAGATAGAGGATACATAGATAGACAGACATAGATAGATAAATAGATAGATAGATAGATAGATAGATAGATAGATAGATAGATAGATAGATGATAGACAGATAGAATCATAACACTTCTTGTCAATACCCCTTATTTTTCTCACTGAGCATATTTTTAGGACAGTACTTTATGCCTGAAGGTTACTATGATAGTACTTTAGCACGTGTTTGACTTTGAATTTCTTGTAAAGTTCTAGTTTTGATTCTTCTGCTTACAGAATCATTGATTCCTGTCTAAATCTGTTGCAGTGTGCCTGAATACTATGACTATGGTCATGGAGTAAATGAAGATGCCTATGACAGCTACGGTAAGGCCTTTTTCTTGCTACGGTTATGAGTTCAGTACTACCATTTGTCACTGACAACTCTGAAATTACTTATATCCACCTCCCCACCATATTTTCACAGAAGTACTGGCTACATTGATTTATGTAATTCCACAGTATGATTTGACTTATAGAGGCAGTGCAGAAAATTGGACAGATCAATTTTGATCAAAATATCAAAAGAAATTAATCACAATCATAGATCATTTCTGCAGCATTGGTGAGCAGTCACTAGTGCTGCTATGTTTCAGACTGCCCATTGTTCAAGTCTTTCATCTAACTTCAATAGTGTGTCTTTCCTTTTGCCACAAAGATATCCGTATAATCTACATTTAAAATAGCTTTTGGCTCGGAAGTGCAGATAATTTTTATTACATAATGATCTTCAAATTAGTTCTCTATCATCTATATCTCTTAAATTCCAATTAACACTTGTCTTGTAGGCATTAGCATTTGATAAAAATATTAGTCTATAAAGTTGTTCTATATAGTAAATACCTGCTGAGTGCCTGTGATATATTGACATAATAATACATTATGATGGGTATGATTCTATAAAATGTTCAGTTAACAAGTTCACCTTGAAAATGATAGACATTTATATTCTTGTATTTTTATTAAAATTATACGAAGACTTTCTCTTCCTTTGATGGAGAATAAAGAAGACAATGAAGTTATCTATGTGTTTGAAGCTCCATCACCTGAAAGTATAGTGCTATATCAGTATGGAGGAAGAAAGACACAGATGTTATAGTACAGGAGGAGAGTAAGAAAAGCACAAATCATCAGGTGGAGGAAGAACAGCACAACTGGTCAGGCTGGGGACACACAGCTGGTCAGGTGGAAGAAGGAAATTATAGATGGTCCTGTGAGGAAGGAGAAATGCAGGTTTATTTGGTCATCCTGAATCCAGGATCATCTGACACCAGCTTCTTCAACTTTAACTCAATGGGATCAAAGTCATGAACCTGAGGTGAATCGGACTGTCTTAGAGTTTCTATTGCTGTAAAAAGATTCCATTACCACAACAACTCTTATGAACAATAAAACATTCAATTGAGGCTGGCTTACATTTTCAGAGGTCTAGTCCATTCTCATCATGTCAGGGAGCATGGCAGCAGGGAGTATGGCTGTGTGCAGGCAGATATGGTGCTGGAGAATAAGGCATCTTGATCTAAAGGAAATAAACTGAGACACTGGGCGTGGCTTGAGCACACATGAGACCTCACAGCCCACCTCCTCAGTGAAACACTTCCTCCAGCAAGGTCACACACATTCCTACCAAGCCATGCCTCCTAATGTTGCCACTCTCTGCAAGGCCATTTTCTTTCAAACCATCACACAGAGGCAAGGTCAGTGCTATACTTACTTGGGCTCAGTGGTGGTGGTTTGAATGAGAATAAGCCCCATAGACTCATATGTTTGAATACATGTTTCCTTATTAATGAAACCACTTGTCAAGTATTAGGAAGTGTGGCCTTATTGGAGGCGGTATGTCACTGAGGCAGGCTTTGAGGTTTCAAAAGACTCATACTATTCCCAGTGTGATCTCTGTCTCCTATTTGCTTATCAAGATGTAGTTCTCAACTGTTCCTGCCTTGGTTCCACTATCATGGTCGTGAACCCTCTGAAATCATAAACCCAAATTAAACAGGTTTTTTTGTTTGTTTTTTTTTTTTTTTTTGAAAACTGCCTCTGCCATTTTTACTTATCAGGCAACAGAAAATTACAACAAGCCCCAAGATTCATCTTCTCTGAGTGTTCCCCCAAAAGTCAGCGATGACAGAGATTAGAAAGGTCTGAGTACGATAGTCAAACTGACCGTCTAGAACAACAGACAGACCCAGGCTAAGATTGTACCTTCTGTCTTTATCTTATTATCAAAGCCCTCAAGAAGACACCAAGAGACAGGAATCATCAGAAAAAACATTGAACCCAATGGGAATACCACTATGATGAGATTGTCAACATTGTCTGACAAATGTGGTACTGTTCCTACTCAAAGAACTCTTTGGAACTATTAAGGAGATCCTGGGTACTGCACAATATGTAACCAACAACGGAGATGCTGCCACTCTCATGACATGATAGATGACATCACCAGTGGTACTGTGGAAGCTCAGCTAGTATAAAAGCAATATTTTAGTATTTTAGTAAATGACCAACCAACAAAGAAAAGATATAAACTTAGCTTTTTTAAGAATTTATTCTACTTTTTGCACTTCGGCTTGGTAGGTGCTAGCTTTATAATGATGTTCAAAATAAATATTTTTCTATGGCTCCTGTTGTTTCATGTTCAGAAATAGATGGCTGTATACATATCAGATCAGATTATAATCTTTATGAGTTTAGGGTCTAGAACTTAGAAGCCAAGTGTTGTGAATTGATATAGATCTGTACAATGTTAGAGAACAATACTTATTTAAAAAATGCTTATTAAGTGGCTATGAAATGTAAGGAGTGCTCTCATTGGTGGGAATACTACAGTGAAAAGTCTCCCAGAACTTTTATAATGAGGAGATATATTATTATTCATGAAACGTCTTGAGATTTTCATTGTAGTCATGATTTTTCATACTTGGTATATCAGCTTGCTGAAAATAGCTCCCGCATTTTCTTTATGGATTCACATGCACTGGAATCATTGCTGTTTTGGTGATGTGCACCAGGATGATTTGTGAAGAGATGAAAAAATTAAGTCCTAAGAGAAAAATTTTCAATCAAGGAATCGACCAATAAAATGAGTAGACAGTTCTCAGAAGAAGAAATGCTAATAGCCAATACATACAAGAAAAAAAATAATGAACACATTCAGTCATCAGAAAGATTAAAATTAAAAATACTTTAAAATTCTATCCTACCCTTGTCAGAAAAGATAACATCAAGAAAAATTATGATGACAAATGCTGGTGAGGATGTGAGAAAGGAAGACCCCTCATTCACTGCTGGTAGCAGCATAAACATGTTTATCCACCGTTAAGTAGTAAAGAGAATTCTCCAAAGAGTGAAAATAAAATGGCTCAGTTTATATCACCCTGGAGTATATATCCATAGAACTCTAAGTTCTACCTCAGAGATACTTAAACATCAATGTTATTGTTACCAGACATACAGCAGCTAAGAATAGAGGCAGATTACCCATTAACAGAATGAAAAACATGACAGATATACACAGTAGAGTTTTATTGAGCTGGAAAGGAAAATGAAATTATGACATTTGCAAAAATGGGTGGGGATGGAGATACAAAGTGAACTAAGCTAAATTCAGAAAGATAAACAGCACAAATTTTCTGACGAGTGTGTGGGGGAGGTGAGTGTGGTCATAAAATTATAAAGGGAACCATGAAATAGGAAAAAGAGATCTTAAGTAGAGCAGATGAGAAGTGAAAATAAAGTAGTAGAATATATGGAAAGTATATATGGGAGGATACTATTGGGACCAGAAAAGGTTGAGGCCACAGGAATAGAAAAGAGATTAGGTAAGGAGTCAATGACAACCATATATAAAGATGGCATAATGAAACTTTCTATGTCAAGTTAAAAAACTAATTTAAAACTATATTCCTTCTCATGGTATATAAAATTATTTTCTCCCACTTCTTATAACTAGTATTATATCATAGTAAATAAAGACTTTAATATATTTCACATGAATTATAATTACCTATTTATATGTTTATTTGAAAATTATACACTTTTATGCATAATCACAAAATATAGTGTCTCAGGATATTTGAAACACTGTGAAATGCAAGACCATGTTAAATAAGTCAGCCTTGGATCAGAGAGTGGAGCCAACAGCTACCTGACAGGAATTAGCCATATAGAGAGTGCAGAGGAGACAGAGTAATACACAGGCTGGAGTAGGGGGAAACTTCACATTTCTTAGTCTTCTTGGTTTGGGGACTGGCGAGACACTGTCTTTCTGTGTCTCCAGACAAAAAGGAAGGTCAGATGATTGCTTTTTGGCCTCTCTAAGATAGCAGATTTTCACCCAAACATCTGACTCCTGAGTTTTTAATCGGCAAATAGAATGATAGAGACTTTGTTAAAAACTACATTTGGGGGCAGCATCCAAGCCAATGTCTGCAGGACTGAATGTCTTGCCAGCTGTGGCCTGAGCAGTGGGACTCTATGGCACCCCAGGGCAGCAGAAGGTAATTAAAATATCAGTAGATTCAGGTACAGCCACTAAGCCAACAACAACAACAACAACAAAAAACCCAAAAAATAAAATACTTGTACATCAATCATATATTGTTAGAAGGAAGTTCTGATGATTCTAATATACTCATATTCTCTATAGATGAAAACAAGATCCCCCAAAATTATAAGAAATATAGAATTCAGCATCATAATTTCAAAGACTAATTTCAAAGACTAATTACCTTACATATATCATCAGAATTCAGATTTTGGTATAAGATGTTAAGTGATGGGTAATTAGGCTTATGGAGGTAATTGTTGATAAGTGCTTCATCCTGTAACAACCAAGTAATAAGACAGTAATGTTTTTCTGATGACACTTGCATCCTGATGATTTTTTTCTCATTTTTAAACTACTAAAAATAATGTTTTTATGAAATACATTCTAATTACACTTTCCCCTTCCTCATCTTTCTCTATATCTTCTCTTGTAGCCAGAATGATTTTTTGTTTGTTTCTTATTTATTTATTTATTATTTATTTAAGTCTTTTTGCCTGTGTATCCCCCCTCCCTGTCTGCCTTCAGCCTTCCTGCAACCCATTCCCCAACCCCCTCCACCAAAACGGCAAGCTCAGCATGGCACATCCACTCCAGGCAAGTCCAATGGTTTCTTCATCTCAATATCCAGACAGGTTAGGCCCTCCTCATCAGGAAATGGGATCCAAGATGCCAGTCCATGCACAGGAACACAGTCTGATTCCACCCCTCCAGGCTCCACATACTGCCCATGCCAATCAACAGTTGCCTACCCTTGGAGGGTCTACCTCCTTTCCCCTGTGGATCTCCAGTGGCTGTTCTTAATCCAGTGAGCTCCCCCAGAGCTCCAGCCAGCCCTCTCTGTGGGAATCCATCTCATCATCTCTATCCTCTTGCTCATACAGATTCTCCTGCCCCTCTCTCCAGCTGGACCAAGAAATTGGCCCAATGCTCAGCCATGAATCTCTGATTCTGCCTCCATTCATTGTTGGATGTAGTTCTGTGATGACTCTTAGGGTGGTTGATTATTCATTTGATTATAGGGAAAGTCCTGTTTAGGCACCTCCTCCACTATTGGTTGGAGACCTAGCCAGGGACATTCTGTGAGTTCTTGGAGGTTTCCCCAGTACCCAATCTCTTTCTAAGCCCACATTAGCTTCCTCCATCAAGATGTCCATTTCTATTTCCCTCCTCCCTCTTTTTTGCTCCTCTCACTCAACCATCTTCTTCTCTCATGATTTGTTCCCACTTGTTCTTGGTTGCTACAGGTTATGAACCCAAAAAGTATATATATTTACCTTTTTATTCATTTTACATACCAACCACAGTTGCCCTTCCCACTGTGGTACTATATTGTATATTTAATAAAAGTAGTCTGAAATATGAAAAAAATAGAACCATCCACAGAACCAAGCCATGAAGGTCAGGGAGTGGTGACCCATGCCTTTCATCTCATCACTTGGGAGGCAGACATTGTTCTAGATCTCTGTGATTTCAAGGCCTAACAAAGCCAGAGAGTAGTGGCTCACACCTTTAATCCTACCTCTAGGAAAGTTGAACCAGGAAGTAATATAGCTGGGTTGGGGGAGCGAAGGGCAGAGTTCAGTTTTGCTCTGCGCTTCCCACTTTGGGTGAGGACAGATATAAGTTGTAGTCAGAGGATACAAGAGGACAGACTTGAGGAGTTGGCTGGCCTCATAGGCTGTGGCTTGTTCCCTGTTTCTCTGATATCTCGGCTATTTTTATTAAATATGCAATATATCAACACATTCCTCCCTCTTCCCACTCCTTCCCATCCTACCACCCCACCCACTCCTCCCCTCAAAAAGTATAAGGCCTCCCATGGGGAGTTAACAAAGCTTGGTACATTATGTTGAGGCAGGACCAAGTACTTCTCACCTGTATCAAGGCAAGAAAGGAAAAAAAATCACAGTACACACACACACACACACACACACACACACACACACACACACACACAATCCATAAAACACAAAGTAAGATGATAATATTTACATGATAATATTTACAGACACATAAGAAGGGTAATCTGAATGCCTGCTCATTTAAGTCAACTGCAGATACCTCTCTTACACTATCAACCATTTCCATTTTGTAGTTGATGAACTGTGGATAGTCTTGTAAGTTAATACGGGTTTTTTTGTTGTTGTTTTTTATGTGTTATATCTAAACAAAATGTAGAGAATAGACAGGATGGAAGGGCCTAGCTTAGGGTAAAGCACTTGGCTATAATGAAGGTGGCTTTGGTTTAATACCTAATAATACAAAGAAATAATTCTTTTTTTTTTTTTTTTTTTTTTTTTTTTTTTTTTTTTTTTTTTTTTTTTTTTTTTTTTTT
>PVIH01004878.1:0-132809 GCA_004025045.1 Sigmodon hispidus | reverse complement strand
TGTGTGTGGTGTGTATGTGTGTATGTGGTATGTGTGGTGTGTGTGGTGTGTGTGTATATGGTATGTGTTGTGTGTATGTGTGTGTGTATGTGTGCATATATATGTTTATGTGGTATGTGTGTGTATATGGTGTGTGTGTGGTGTGTGTGGTGTATGTGGTATATGTGTGGGTGTGTATGTGTGTGTGGTGTGTGTGTGTATGTGGTGTGTGTATGTGTACGTGTGATGTGTATGTGTGTGCGTGTGGTGTGTATGTGTGTGGCGTGTATGTGTGGTGTGTGTGTGTGTCGTGTGTGTATATGTTTATGTGGTGTGTGTGTGTGTCGTGTGTGTATATGTTTATGTGGTGTGTGTGTGTGTCGTGTGTGTATATGTTTATGTGGTGTGTGTGTGTGTGGTCCGGTGCTCTTAGGGCTGAGCCATGTCTCTAGCCCCAGATTTGAACTTGTCCTTGCTTCCCTTTCCTTTCCTTGCGCCTGTGTGCCCTGTGGCCATGACCGTGGTCAGCCTCGGCGTGCTGCAGACTCCCTATGTGCACAGATGTCGTCTTCCCCACTCAGTGCAGAGTTGTGCCGTCTGCTCTAGGGGTGACTAGGAAGGTGATGACTCAGTTAGCTGAAACCTAGCCGATGTGTGTAATGTCACCCTGAAGGAGACACCCCTGATCACTCTTCTTTCCACCACAGAGTCCCGAATTTTTACCTTCTTGGAGACCTACCTTGCCTCTGGTCATCAGAAGCTGCTGCCCACAGTACCAGGGGGATTGGGGCCCGTTCAGAAAGAGCTGGAAGAAGCTGCAGTGAAATTTGTGCGCCTGGTCAACTATAACAAGATGGTGTTCAGTCCTTACTATGATGCGATCCTCAGTAAGCTCCTCCTTCGTTCCTGAGCTGCACAGCTGTGCCGCACCGCCTCATCTCCTCAGAACCCCTCTCGCTGTGCCGCCATTGCTGTGGAGAATGGCATGTGGTGCACTCCTGTTTAATAGCGCTGGTTGCAAAGAGAAGAATATCCTATGTCGCTGTTGAAGAATCCACTGAGTTCTGTTTTGAGGACTGTGTTTATGAGTACAAGTTTATAGGCTCAAGAAGCTCTCCTTCTCTTGAGTCTGTGGGTAGCTCTTAGGGTCCATCAGTCGGTTGCCACTGGCTATGCTCCGGCAGCATCAGGTTGGAGGAGCCGGTTCTCCTAGGGATCGATCTCGGGACCTTTCTCTCTTCTGGGTCATTCCTTCTGAGACACTGCTCACAGGCAGCCCTAAGCCATGGCTTGTTCTGTTGCCCTTTACACCATTCTGCCTACTACTCGGCCCTCTGGGTTTTTGTTTCCTTTTTCCAGGCAAAGTTTCTCCATGTAGCCCCGACTGTCCTGGAATTCAATCTGTAGCCCAGCCTGGCCTAAACTCATAGAGATCTGCCTGCCTCTGCCTCCCAAGTGCTGGGATAAAAGGCATGGGCCACTGATGACTGGCCCCAATTGGTGTTTTATGATCAGACTATCTATAGCCTTACAGCGGTCCTTCCCAATCCTTCCCACCTCTGTCCATTTACTGCTTCTTGGCTCTGGCACATCCAGTGTTCAGAGCTTTTTAGTCTACCGCAGAGTTACTGGACAATTTATTTTGTCTTATTTATTATTATTATTATTATTATTATTATTATTATTATTATTGAAACAGCATCGCTCTATATATAAACCTCTGACTGGCCTGGAACCTGCTATGTGGAACAAGCTGCCTCTGCTTCACACATGCTAGGATTACAGGCCTCTGCTACTAGACCCATTGAATATAACTGGATCTTTAAAAGCTTGTTTGTTGGTTTGGGATATACTACAGTGGTTAGTGATTACCTAGCATGCACAGGCCCTGGGATCGATCTCTGGAATCTGGAATCTAAATGGTGAAAGATGCATGCAAGCCAAGCAAACACACACACACACACACACTCACACACATGCCTGCGCACCAGGCATTGAGAAGCAATAAGCCCCTGTAGCTCACTTACCTGAAAGGTGGGTAGGAGGATTGTTTGTGCCCAGGAACTCAGGAGCAGCCTGAATAATAGTCTATCTTAAAACAGCAAGGACAGAAATGTTGGAAATGTTCTTTCTACAGAGGTGCTCCTGAGCCAGGATGGCAGTAGCTGAGCTTATGGAGCCAGGCATGATGACATGGGCCTGTAACCTTAGCTCTAGGGAGGCTGAGGCAACAGAATTACAAGTTGAAGGCTAACCTGAACTACATAGTGAGAGCCTCATTCAAAAGCAAGGCAACATACTAGGTAGTGGTGGTGCATGCTTTTAATCCCAGTACTTAGGACGCAGAGGCAGGAGGATCTCTGTGAGTTTGAGGCCATCCTGATCTACAGAGTGAGTTCCAGGACAACAGGGCTACCCAGAGAAACCCTGTCTCAAAAAAAAAAAAAAAAAAGTAATTTTTAAGCCTTAAAAGATAGATATAGTATTGTATAACAGGAAAGAAGAGAATAATCCTCTGATGTGCTGGTGAAATTCTAATTCAGAAATTACACTTAAGTATTCCAGGTAAAATGGCCCAACCTCACTAATCTAGATAAGAAAAGGCCTCAATATTTGAACAGAATTGTTACTTTTTTCTTTCATTTTGAAAATGTGTATGACTGCTTTACCTGCATATAAGTATGTGAACCACATGCAATGTAGACTCATGGAAGCCAGATGTGGGCATTGAATCCCTTGGATTTGAGTTTACAGACAGTTGTGAGCTGCCATGTGGTACCATGTGGTACATCGAACCTGGGTCCTCTGGAAGAGCAGCCAGTGCTCTTAATAGCTGAGCCATTTCTTCAGCTCTTGAGCAAAATTAAGAAATTTATATGTTCAGAATTCCTGACACACCATGTTACCATGAATGCTTTGAATGTGGTGCAGATGATGTTAGAAAAAAAAAAAAAAAAAAAGCCAGACGGTGGCATACAAATTTAATCCCTGCATTTGTGAGGCAGAGGCAGGTGGATTTCTGAGTTTGAGACCAGCCTGGTCTACAGAGCGAGTTCCAGGATGACCAGCCAGGGCTACTCAGAGAAACTGTCTCAGGGGGAAAACAAAAGTATATGTACTACTGAGTGTACTTTAGACAGGAGCATTAAAGTAAGAGCAGAGCCGTGAAGTTGCAGTGATCTGCAGCCAGAGCCCCTGGGCATCAGAGACAAAAGGGACATTCACTTTGCTAACAATCGTGCTGACAGGATGCAGAGTGCGCCTGGCCTGGGGGAGCACACCTAAAATGCCAGAACTTCAAAGGCTGAGGCAGAAGGATAGCCTGGGGCACATAGCAAGACCCCACCTGAAAAATAAAAAGAAAGTATTGATAATTTCTCCAAATATATGCTAGAGACTAATGCTGATTTTTGTTTTCATATTAAATAATGTGCTAGGTGTGGTGATGTAGGCCTTTAACCCTAGCACCCCGGAGGCGGGGAAAGGTACTTCTCCATGAGTGGAAGGCCAGCATGATCTACCTAGTGACCTTCCGGGGTATCAAGAGATGCATAGTGTGAGACCTTGTCTCAAAAATAAATAATAAAAGTATGCTATATTATGTGCTCAGATTGTTGTTATTATCTATGATACAGGGTCCTCTGTGTAGCCCTGGCTGTTCTTTCCGTGGCTAGCCTTGAAATCAGAAATTTTCCTTCCTCTACCTCAAGGCATGTGCCACTACACCTGGCTAGAAAGGCATTAAAGTTTACCCAGATGTGCCTGCAAACATCTGAAATACCAGAATCTAGGAGATGATTAGGAGTTCAAGGCGAGCCTTGACTATTAGCACATCTGAAGCCAGTTTGAGCTAAATGAGACCCTTTCTCAAAATACCAAAAGAAAACAAACAGAAGTGTTAACACTTAGTCTGGAGGACAGATTGTCCAGAAGAGTGACTGGATATATAGCCCTGGAGGTGTAGATCAATGGTAGAGAGCTTGACTAGCATGTAAAGACTGCAGATTTGAGCCTGGAACTCCAAACGCCAACTCTTTGGACCAGAGCGTAGAAGTAACTTGAAAAGGCTCTTGAAAATGGTGCTGGCAACTGTTGTGTGACTGGGTCAAAGGCCCTACTTCAGTGTGAGTAGTTATTTGCTCTGAGCCTTCTGCTCAAGGAGTGTGTAGTTGTGTTTGGAGGAGAATTAAATCGACATTAGGGTTTGCTTTGGGGGAAGGCACTATCATGGTAATAAGCAGAGGGGAGGCACTCCAAGTGGAGGTATCAGGCCGAGCTCTATTGGAACCTGTCTGCCTTTGGGTGTTTTGAAGTTGCTAACAGTCTCAAAGTTTTTTGGATTTTTTAAAGATTATTTTTGTGAACTGGTGTTTTGCCTGCATGTAAGTCTGTGCACTGCATGCATGCATTACCTGAAATACCAGAAAAGAGCATTAGATCCCCTGGAACTGGAGTTGCAGTTGTTAGTTTCTTTGTGGATGCTGGGAATTAAACCCAGGTCCACTGGAAGAGCAGACAGTACTCAGTAACCACTGAACCATCTTTCTAATCCAGTCCTAGGATTTATACAAAGGACTTGGATCTGCTTGTAGAAACTGAGGCTGAAATTATAAGATCATTATTAAAGGGACTTCTAATGTATAATGATATAGTAAACTGGGAGGGGGGGCTGGATTGAATGTAACTGCCTGTCACCTCAGTGTTTGGGTGGCAGATGCATGAGGATTGAAAGCTTGATACCAGGAGAGAGAGATCAAAAAGCATCCTCGTCTCAGTCTCCAGAACCCAGAGTCACTAAAATGGCAGGTGAAAATACTTTAAGAGAATAGAAGCTTATTTCTTACAGTGTGTCCAGTGAGGCCACTTCTGGAAGGTTCCTTTAGGGAAGAGCTCACTGGTATCTGAGCTTATGCAGGCTGCCATACCTCTTGCATGGAGGCTGCAGAGTTGGCCTGATTCATCCTGTTTGGGACTTTTACTCCCTCCAAGGATAAGGAGCAGAGCGGTCCCTCTGCTACAGAAGACAGTCACCATGTCACATAGCGTTCTTCTGTCTCCCTAAAATGCTCCTAAGAATTAACACTTTTCTCTCCTGGCTCCTAAACTGGTGGAGTTGACTGAGCATAAATAAAGACCTTTACAGACTCCCAAGTCAGCACATGTGTATTATCTGCTGTTGGAGTTTTGCTGGAAACAAGAGTTGTGGTTCATGGCCATGGTATTCACTGAATCATTGGTTGCTTAGTGAAAGTAAGTTACATAATTTTTCTGAGCTTCTCGTGAAAGCCAGAAAAAATCCATATAGGTCATTTACTCAAGAAACATTATTCAACATTTACTGTGGATTGTAATATGTAGCTCAGTGGTAGAACCCTTCTCCATCAGCATGAAGCCCTCCATCCCAGACACACACATTCTCACATGCACATTCCATTCCCTGGCAGATGGTCATTTACTCAGGAAATATTCAGCAGTTATTTGTAGGTTGTATGATGTAGCTCAGAAGTACAATGCTTCTCTCGCAGCACAAGGCCCTGATTCTTTTTTTTTAAACCAAAATTTCCTTTATATAAAGTATTAAAATATAATTACAGGTATACAGTTGTAGTCATAAGTGAGCCATGTCAAAAGCTATAGAGAAACATCAATGGGGCAAATGTATGGATGAAACTCCTGAATCCCGACGTTTCATCAAGCATCAAAAACCACCAATCTTTTTGTCCTTTTCTTGTACATTATTCTGTATCCACATTCTCTGCTTCTGATTGGATCCCTGAACTTGATTTCATTTTTGGTGTGACACTCTCCACAAATATATATCATTGGCTGCTGCTTTGGGGGTTGAATGTCTTTCTGGGTGTCCATTTTTAGTGCCTCAGCAGCTCAAAGTTTCTCTGTGCACAAAAAACCTCCCTGGCCCTCTGAAGCGAGTCACAACCCTGGGTGCTGCTCCAAGGCCCTGATTCTTAAAGGCTTCATGATAATTGGATCTCACTTATTTCCTAACAGATTTATGGAGATCTATGTCTTTTTGTGAAACTGCTCTTTAATTGGTGCTTCAGCCACCTGTGGGCCGAAGCGGGCACAGTCAGCATCACCAGCCTTTTAGAGTTGTGAATAGCAAGACCAGTAACTGCAGCCTCCCTGGCTTTCACTTGGGTGGACGGGTGAGTGGATTTTCAGGTGTTTTGAGGTTTGTTTTTGCTAAATTTGAAGCAGCAGATGAGATTCTCCAGCTACGGATAACTCAATATAAATACATTTTAGGTAATGAACCATACTGATACATGTGTTTCTGATTAGCTGCGTTAAGTGAGCCAGGTGTAATGGGACACACTTTTAATCCCAGCACTGCAGAGTTGGAGGCAGAGTTCAAATCCACACTGATCTACAAAGAGTTCCTGTCCAGTCAGGGCTACATAGTGAGAAAAAAAAAAAAAAATCAGGAATCTCCTCTCTCAACTAGCTATGTCAAATCCCCCATTTCCACCTTGAGAATGAAGCAACACAGCCATGGTCACTTGCTCCCTTTTCCATGACCATCTGTGACAGACAGCATGGTGGCCAATGCTTCTGACGTGGAAGTCCTAGGTTTGGGTGAAATTTTACTCTAGTTATTCTTTACCAATAAAAATTTGAGAGTCAGGGGCTGGAGAGATGGCTCAGGGGTTAAGAGCAGTGGCTGTTCTTCGAGAGGTCCCGAGTTCAATTCTCAGCAATCACATAGTGGCTCACTGCCATCTACAATGAGATATGGTGCCCTCTTCTGGCCTGGAGGCATACATGCAGGCAGAACACATAATACATAAAAATCTTTAAAAAAAAAATTCAAGGGTTGGAGAGATGACTCAGAGGTTCAACCACATGGTGGTTTACAACCATTTGTAATAAGATCTGATGCCCTCTTGTGGCCTGTAGTCATATATGCAGGCAGAACACTGCAGACATAATAAATAATTTTTTAAAAGATTTTATTTATTCATTATGTAATATAACATTCTGCCTCCATGTATCCCTGCACACCAGAAGAGGGCACCAGATTTCATTGTAGATGACTGCGAGCCACTATGTGGTTGCTGGGAATTGAACTTGGGACCTCTCGAAGAACAGCCACTGCTCTTAACCTCTGAGCCATCTCTCCAGCCCCCATATAATAAATAAATCTTTAAAAAAATTTCAAGAGTCAGATATCAGGCTAAGAATCTGAAGAATACAAAGCAGAGAAGCCACCAGTCCTCTTCACTTCATTCCTTCTTCCAAAAATGCTGAGATTGGGCTGGAGAGATGGCTCAATGGTTAAGAGCACTGACTGTTCTTTTGGAAGACCTGAGTTCAATTCCCAGCATCCACATAGCAGGTAACAATTGTCTGTAATTTCAAGATCTGACACCCTTACACAGTTATACATGCAGGCAGAACACCAATTCACATAAAATAAAAATAAATATTAAAAACTACACACACAAAACAAGACTACTGGTTTGTCTGTAGAAGGGTTGCTTAGTAGAAATTTGTGGTGGCCATAGTGCATCTGTGGGCATTAGCTGTGACCTACTGTGCTTTCTTTATCTGTAGCTGAGCCTAACCTGGCTTGAGAAGCTTTAGATTTTATTTTTTATGTTTCATGTATTTTAGAGAAAAGAGGGAACCATGTAAGGAATCCAGTGAGCCACAGGCTGGGTCACCTGTCAGGTAGATTACTAGAAATGGGTTGAATTAAGATGAAAGAGCTAGCTAGTAATGTGCTTGAGACACAGGCCACAAAAAAAAAAGTGAGAGAGAAAAGAGAAGTTTTATTACTGTATTGGTTTTTTTTAACCTATTCTGAATGTTTTGCTTTTTTATATAATGTTTGATATTGATTTTCAAAAAGCAATAAAAAAATGATGTCTGTTAAAAAACAAAACAAAACAAAACAAAACAAAACAAAAACCTTGTGGGCTGGAGAGGCGGCTCAGTGGTTAAGAGCACTGACTGCTCTTCCAGAGGACCTGGCTCAATTCCCAGCATCCACATGGCAGCTAACAACTGTAGTTCCAGTTATAGGGGATCCAACATCCTTCACAGATACACATGTAAACAAACACCAATGCCTTGAACTCGTAAAAGACCAGAGTTCACAACACTGTTCTGGTGTTCATACAGTACACACACACACAGAGCACTTGCTGCTTTTGCAGAGGACCCATTTCAGTTCCTTCCCAGGACCCTTGTCCAGCGGCTCATAACCACATGGGACTCCAGTTCGAAGGGATCCAACACCCTTTACTGGCATCTGTAGGAACCACCACACATACATAACAAGAAAAATTCTTTTCCCATCTTTTGTTGTTCTGTTTTCTGAGATGGGTTGTCTCTCTGGAGCCAAGATTGCTTGTGCAAGACCATGCTCTCCCCACCCAAATTCCCTTCAGCCCAGGATGACCCTGAGGTCAAAACAGGATGACCTTGAAATCCTGGTCCTCCTCCCTCCTCCCAAGTGCTAGGATTACAGACTATACTACCATGTTAGGCAAGCGCTCAACTTGCTGAACTGCAGCCTCAGCCCTTAATTTGCCTCTTAAAAAACAGAAAACGACTTTTCATTGTACTGTTAACATTTAATATAAATGGTATTAGATTAATAATAAAGTGTCTGTAGCTATGATCATAAAATCTGAAGAAGAAGAAATAATAATAATAATAATAATAATAATAATACTGGGGAGATGGCCAGTGGGGTAGAGGGCTTGAGGATCTGAATTTGGGTCCCTAGCACCTACATAAGAACGAGACATGACTTTGCTGCCTGTAACCCCAGCACTGGGCAGGGGCAGAGACAACAGACTCTAGAAACACCCTGGCCAACCAGAAAAGGCAATCTTCAGGTTCAATGAGAAACAGTGTCTGTCTCAAGGGTATCAGAGTTAGAGAAGAAGACAACCGACATCCTGCACTGGCTTCTGTGTCACACTGGCATGTGTGCTCACACATACACATACAGAAAGAAACAGAAAGAGGCATGCTTTTGAGGTCCTTTATTTTTTCAGAGGACCTTTTTAAAAATTGTAAACTACAAAACAGATGTCATATATTCTGCCATAAATAAAAACAAACAGGCAGGACTACATAAGCAAACTGAGAACTGTTTTTCAGAAAATGTGAAAATATTTTGCAATCATAAGCCATCCAGTTTTTAAAATAAAACTGTGGAAAACTCACAAATCTTCAAGTGGCACATACAAGACACCCTTGAAGAGGAACAAGATGTGGCTTTGCCATTTTGTACTGTTCTCATATTATTTAAAACCTAATCTTTCTTAGAGGATAGGTCTGTTCCATATTCAAAATCCATACAGGCTTGGTTTTTGTTTTCTCAAGAACCATATGATAGAGGCACCAAAGACAATACAACTTTGTTTCCAAAAACCTTGTAACAAAGCATTGTTTCTTTAAAACATGACTTAAGAGGCAAAAAAGGAACCCTGGTAAGAGTCTTTTCTCTCAGAGACAGGCAGGTCTGGAAGCTGCCTCATCGTATCCGCTTCTGCTGCCGAGCTCTGTAAATATCATGAACAGGGGGGACCACTGCCCCCTTTTCTTCATCTTCGTCTGAGTCCTCGTTGGGTCTTTTGACAGCCTTGGTGAGTACAGCACTACTTTCCACTGGGCCATTGCCTTCCACAGCCAACTCTGGGGCCCCACCAGTGATGATCCTCACGGCTTCCTCAACAGCTATTGGGATGGAGCAAAAGACAGGACAGGATGCTTACAATGATGGGGATCTCTGCTCATCCTATAGTCTATCAGCAAGCATGGAATAGTGTTACGGCTACCAAATTACAAGCTGCTGTAAATACTAAGAAAATGATAAAACAGATCAGACAGTGCATTACACATGCTAGGATTCTGGTGACAATTTTTTTATATGCCCATACTACAGAAGGCTCAGTTCACTTAAGGGTGTTACCGCACTTCTGCAGACTGGATAATTGGCTTTAGAAACCTTCCCCCTTGGGAAACAATAATGTGGGCTCTACACTGAAAATGGAGCTTCTATTACTCACTGTTCGGTATCTTGCATCTTCGGAAAATTTCCATCAGTTCATCCACTTGTACAAAAGGACCCTATTATGACAGGAAGAAATTTAATCTCAGTTGTCTGACAAGTTAACTATTTTATACTTTACACTTTACATTATACAAGAGAAAAAGCACACAATTACTGCCGCCCACAGAGCCTGTGTGTACAGTGAACTAACCTGGAAGCAGATGGGAGGAGGGAGCAGTTTCATTAGAACAACAGCTGCAGGAGGCACTGGAAACACTCCACCGGGGACAGGGTGCAAGCCTGGAGCTGAGAGAAGGCAGGCATGAAACAAGTGGGTGCAGTTTCTGTATGAGAAAGCTGAAATCAAGTGACCTGCATACAAAAACTTCCTCTATCCCTGCTGCTGCTTTCTTCTCAACTCTGAAAAAGGGCTCTAGTGCTTTACTCCTGTGACCAACTGAAATGGGACAGGAAACGACAGTCCCACGGTCACTGGGAAGCAGACAAGTGACTTCACATAAAGCAAGCCAGGGCTGGACTGAAGGGCATTTTTGTCAACTATTTTTGAGTTACACAGTGTTTAGCAATCCTGTTTAAAGTCAGTTATTGAGTAACATATTTAATCAGAAGGGTCTTGTTCACAAAGCAGCTACTAGCTAACCATTTGCAGCTGTGATACAGAATAACAGGACTGTAGTGAGTTTCCAGTTGGTCAAATAATCAAACTAATCTGCGTAGAGCAGCATTCATGAACAGTGCCGATGGGAAATGGGTGACTAGAATCAGCAGCACTCAGAGCTGTTTTTTTTTTTTTTTTTAATTCTTAGTTCATCTGATTCAAGGATACTGTCAAGTCACTTGTCACTGTGACCCTAAGTCTAATAATTAACCTACAGTGGAAAAGGCCAATTACTTCCCCCCCACACCTTGGATTTAAATCAAACAAACCGAGGTCTCAATACTGGGTCTTACGTGCTAAATGCCGTGGCTGAAATGGAATCATCTGCTGAGTGTCTGGCTTAGGGTACTCTGGTTTTCTATCCACTTCATCTTTCAGAACAGGCACTATGGAAGGAGCTACAACTGGGTCTGGAATTATAGCTGCTAGCTTAGCACGGGAGACATCCTGAAATGGCAGAACAGAAGAATCCTAAACCTGAAAAGGGTCTTACACAGGATTGTGCAGTTCGATAATCTTGAGGCTACAGCAAGAGTAACTAGGTTATAGGCACAGGGAAAGGATAAGCAGGAACCTCCTGATGCTAACAGACTGTTCAGTACTCAACAAGAGAAGTCCTGGCTTTGACGGCCGCTCATTACAAAGTGTTAGCTTAGCCCCAGCTAAGAATCACTAGACTGTTTCCAGGCCAAGTCCTAAAAGGATAGATACAAGCCTTTGTGAGAAGAGTTGTAGGAATAGGCGCCAAGGAGAGGGTGGGGTAATCTGGAGGAAAATTCAAGACTTAGATTTTCTTGTTTGTTTGAGACAGCTCTCACTATGTGTCCCTGGTTGTCCTGAACTCACTATGAAGACTAGGAGGGCCTCAAACACAGAGATCTGCCTGGTCTACATCCTGAGTGCTAGGATTAAAGGCCACCATGCCCAGCTGAGATTTAGGTTTTTGATACCTCCCTTCCACTGGAATTGAACAACATCCCAGTTAAGTGAAGAACTTGGGTTAAGTAAACTCTTGTGCCATGAAAGCCAAGATAAGGATTATCTGCACCTATACTGCTAATAAGCATTTTGTCAATGCAATGAACTTCCTTATAATAGTAGAGGAGAGAAGGAATATACATTGTATATTGTACAACTACATTTGTCAGGCTTTTTAAATCAGACTGTATTCACTCTCTGAGGCAATCGGTAACATTCATGGCATGGACTGACATGAATCTAACAGGAAGTGGAAAGAGGATTGGGAGCCCACCCTCTGACCTTTCAACACTCTAAGGACCCTCTCCAAGATATGCCAGTACAGTCACCTAGTAACAGGTCCTATCCATTTCAGTTCTTCAGTCTGCTTTGACACAATTGGTTACTTTGCTATTTTGTGTGCAAATCTAAATGAGTAGGCACAGTAAAATTGCTCACAATGGTGTACAATTTACTAATCCACCAAAATACCACATGGCAAAGTACTCTAGTTCTACCCAAATACAAAGTAGAAATGGAAATACAGATTGGAAAATTCATATTAAAAAGAGCTCTAGTTGGAAATAGTCAATTTTTTGTTGTTGTTTTTGAGACAGGATCTCACTATGTATCTCTGGCAGGCTGGCCTTGAATTTACAGAAATAAGAGATACACTGCCTTGTCTCCAGAATGCTGAGATTAAAGGTGTGCACCACCAACCCTGACAATTATTTGTCTGCCCCAAGAAATGTTTTAAGTTATACTGATGTGTGTATCATGCATACAGGTGCACAGTGCTTGTCAGAGTCTAACCTGGTGGCAGTGGCCCTCTCCTTCCATCGTGTGGGAGTTCATCCAGGGACTGAACTCAGGTCACCGGGCTCCTTTATTACTATCCACCTTGCTGGCTTTCTTTATTTTCATTAAACTCTTAAAAACCACTTTTATCCGAGGCTGGAGAGATGGCTCAGCGGTTAAGAGCACTGGCTGTTCTTCCGGAGGACCTGAATTCAATTCCCAGCACCCACAAGGCAGCTAAGAACTGTCTGTAGTTCTGGCTCCCAGTTTCAAGCAAATACCAAGGCAAATGAAAAAAAAATAATAAATTTTTTTTTTAAAAAAAAAAAACACTTTTATCCTAGAAAAAAAAAAAAGGCCTTTTCTAATAATTCTTAAATAACTCTTAAAATGTCTGTTGTTTTTCACTGAGAAGTTGAGGTAGAAACTGTACATTTTTTTTTAAAAAAACTTTATCTATTTATTTGCCTTGGTGTTTGCCTGGAACTGGAACTACAGACAGTTGTGAGCTGCCATGTGGGTGCTGGGAATCGAACCCGGGTCCTCTGGGAGAGCAGACGGTGCTCTTAACCACTGAGCCATCTCTCCAGCCCCAAAACTGTACATTTTTTAAAACAGTAACATATGGGTTATTAGGAATCCTCTGATTCAGAATAGAATTATGGGGCTGTTGTGGAACTGGAGCATCCATCAAAGAGAAGGTCTAAAGCTAAATTATGTGTAATTTTTTTCCTAAAGTTTTTAGTCTGGCTCAGACACAGAGTGAGACTCAGGCCAAAAGAGGGTGGTGAGGAAAAGAAAGATGGCCAAGAGCATCCTATTTCCAGATGATTAAAAGGGACCAACCTACAGCTTCCCTCCTTGACCTTTGTTCATGCCAAGAATATAGAAAGGTCAAGAATGAGGGGTCTTTACTCATTTGGCTTCAGCGTCTTGTTGTGGGATTATGCTATTGTACATTGTATATATTTGTCCCTCCTACTGGTTTAATAAATGCTGACTGGCCAGAAGAAGAAAGGAAGTGTGGATGGGGCTATCAGACTAAGAAAACTCTGGGAGGAGGAAGAGCAGAGCAGAGATGCCACCAGACACAGAGGAAAGGAGACAAGAATGCTGCTCTGAGAAAAGGTACCAAGCTACGTGGCTAAACAATATAAAAATGATAAGTTAGTTTAAGAGTAAGAGTTAGCAAGAAATATGCCTGAGTCATGGGCCAAATAGCATGTAATTAATATAAGACTGTGTGATTATTTGGAACTGCTGGTCCAGATCTTGGGGCTAGGCTGGGACTAAATTAATTTTCTTATGGGTCAGTCATTTGCATAGATGAGGACCACTTTCCTCAGAGGCTGCTATAGAAAGCTACAGATCTCTAGAGGAACATTGTGAATTTAGTAAGGTGTGGTTTTGGTTTGTTTGTATAGCCTAGATTGGCCTCAAATTTGCAACCCTCTGGCCTTCCTCACCTTAGTTCCTAGGTTTGCAGTTGTGAGTGTACCACCTGCCTGGCCATGTCCCTTCATGGTATCTTCACAAAATATGCAACAGCCAATACATTTACTTGAAGCTCCATCAAAAATACGCATCAGTTATTCAGAATTATTAAAAAAAAACAGAAGGTTGCATTAAAACTTTTCTCCATCTACCCTCAGACATATGGCACTGACAGTTCTAGGTACACAATGAAAGCATTTACTCTCTGCCTTAAACAATTAATTTTAATTTTTTTGTTACTTTTGATATTTAAAAGCAACAACAACAAAATCAATGAATTTTTTGTCTTATTAGCAAAATAGTAAAGAATTGACCTTAGAATGAAAATTATCCATGAACTCTTAAAAATCATCAGGGAAGTGGAGACACAACATATATCTTAGTGCTGAGTACATACCTTATAGCCCAGTGCTTTGAGCTCACTTGCAGAACAAGGGTATAAATCCATGAACTTGTATCTGTCTACCAGTAAGGCTGTTTCTTTGCCTTCATACTCTTCTCTGAATGCTGTAAACCGTCTCTTTTCCACTTTGAGTATACTAGCTAAATCACCAATATTACTTTCAAAAGCTAGAAATCGAGCCCAAATTTCTCTGTATGAAAGAAAATATAACCAATACTTAGTCTTAAAAAGTTTGTTTTAAAATAAAGACCTCCAAATAATAGGAAAATAGGATAATACAATGAATACCCGTCTTCATTAGGTTTAATAATTATCACTTCCCCCATTTGTTTAATTTTATTTTGCCTAAGTATTTGAAAATCAAGCACAAACAGTGCTTTACCTAAATATTTGGACATTCAAGCCCTTTCTGAAGTTGAATACACACACACACACACACACACACACACACACACACACTTCTTATCTTTCTATTTGAGGTAAATAAGAGAGGATAAATTGTTGGGGTAAAGAACCTGGACAAAGTTCTATAATTTCTTTCTGCATAATGTGTCCTTGTTGATTTGTTTAGTGGCATAAATTATGTTATAGAAGATTTTATTCATCTAATGTACAAACAAAAATATATTCACTGAGACCAAACTGTGTTTAATGTTCTCAGATTATTTTAATGCCACAGGCACCTAAAGTAGGACACTGGGTCCCTGTAATGTACCGGGAACTACAGAACTCCCACACTGGTAGACAATGTTTACTTCAGGGAGGAAGTCAGGGTTACTAAGGTAGATTTCTCACTGTCAGGGGGCTGAGCTGGGAACTGAAGCCAAGAGGCAAATCCATTGTAGCACTAGACCATGTTCCTCCCCTCAGTCAAAGCCATAGGTGGGACCAGCTGTTGTGGGATATTTGGTTGCACTTAAACTCAGAGACTGTTTAAAGTTAACCTTGAATGGGGGCAGAGTCAGCAACTAGCTGACCTGAATTAGCCATAGAGGAGCCAGGAATATGGATAGATATGCACAGGAAAGAGAAGGGAGGGACTTGATTCTTTGTGGTCTTTTTGATCTGGAAAGTGTGGAGAGAGGGTCACCTGGTCATTCCTTCACCAATATCTGACTGCTGAGTTTTTAATGGCAATAGGACAACTTAGATAAACACATCAACCAGCTTTCAAGAAAGAAGAGTCTTTGCTTTCCACTAAGGAAATACATACCAGAATGCCAATATATTAAGTTCTACAAATATTAAAGTAGAAGGGCATAGTAAAATATTTAATAAATTAGTGTTTCAAAATGCTTCTAATTATATATAAAATAAAAAACCTAGGTGAATATGAAAATATTGCAAGTAGTTAAAATTAGACAGAAAAGAAATTTCTTCTGAAGTGCACACCAAAGCACACAGTCACATAGATCAGAGTTCACACGTTTTCTATGACTTACCCAGATTTCTCAGGAGGAAGGCTTCCAGATGTCAAAACTCGTTCAAACAAAACTCGAGTATTATTGTCCTCTAGGATATTTTTTAAAAATTTAAATGTTAAATCAAAGAAAGCTTTACAATTCAACAATTATTCTTTAAAAAACAAAATAGTAATATTTAGGTTGGGAGTTTAATACATAAGTAGCAAATGAATTAAAGAGTTGTTATTAGAAGTGGATTAGATTATAAATTTCAGAAATTCCTTTGTAAATTGAAAGCAGGACTTTTCTTGTAAATTCAAGGGATTTTTTTTTTTTTTAATTTAAGAACCTAGCAGTAATTTAACAACTGAATTGTTCACTTAAAATGAGTACATTCATTGTACCTAAATTATAATTTTTAAAATCTAGTAGTATGGTTGATTTTTAATGTATTAGTATAGTCACTTGATTTACTATCTGTCCATATGCAAGATAAGTCCAAAAAAAAGACTAAATGTATTTAGGCAAAGAAGATGGCATTAAGTCATATTCACGACTTCAAGTAACATAGTGTATTTTCAATTTTTATTTTATTTATTTTTCTTTTATGTGTGAAAGGTTCTCCTGCATTTGTCTGCACACCACTTGCATTCAATGCCTGTGGAAGCCAGAAAAGCATATTAAATCCTCTGAGACTGAAGTTGTGAGGCTCCATTGCTTACTCTCACCAGTTGCTGTGACTCGAACCCAGGTCCTCTGGAGGAACAGCCAGTGCTCTTAACTGCTGAGCCATCTTCCCAGCTCTATATTTTAAAAAATGTTATTAAATTGTACATATTATCCTTGCTTTAATCCAAGCTTTGTTCCAAACATTCCTTTTACTATCCCACATAAACTTCTTCCTGCTCACTACTTGCTGTGTTGTCTGGCTGGAAAGAATTATTCATCTTCAAGACTCACCTCACATGCTCTTTCTGTGAACCCTTAGTACAGTGCTATCCACACAGTGGACTGCAGTAGAATGCCCTGCTTGCCATATTAAGAGGGTAAGATTAATCTTAAGTAGTTAATCAAGCATACCCAAACTGTCTTTTCAACATGTAAACAATATGGAAATCACTACAATATTTACATTCTTTTCATTAACTTTTTTGTTTGCATTAAGTCTTTGGAATCTGGCATACACGTCCCGGCTGGTATAAGCCTGTGTCACTTGCTCAATAACTAACAGTCTAGTGTCTTCAAAGCCACTCAGAACAACTAGAGCTAGGACTGCATCTTGATGCCCACAGTGCATCATTGGGGCTCTGCTATTGCTACTGCTTCCCATGCTCCACATACAAATCAAATACATGCAAAGCTACTTGATCTCTCAGTCTTATGAAAGGTAATAATTATTATGACCATGTTGCCAATGGTAAAACTATAGTTTTACATTTACACACCTAACCTCATGTACAAGTAAATACAGGTTTTTTAAAAACAACTTTCGGGGCTGGAGAGATGGCTCAGCGGTTAAGAGCACCCTCTGCTCTTCCAGAGGACCCGGGTTCAATTCCCAGCACCCACATGGCAGCTAACAACTGTCTGTAGTTCCAGTTCCAGGTAAACACCAAGGCAAATAAATAAATAGATAAATAAATAAAGTTAAAAAAAAAAAGAAATTAAAAACAACTTTCATACAAGATCAGGTTTTTTTTTTTATTTTTAGATTTATTTTATGTGTATGACTGTTTTGCCTGTATACATGCATATATACTATGCACATGCCTTTTAGATCTCCTAGAATTGGAGCTATGGACAGCTACAGGCCACCATGTGGCTGCTGGCAATCAAACCCAGGTCCACCGCAGGAGTAACTCTAACTGCTGAGCCATCTCTCCAGCTCCCCTCATGTTCTTTCTCTTTTTTTCAAGAAATGACACATCATGAACTATCAATAACTGTAATAATTTTCATAGAGACACACATATGTGTGGTGTATCTAAGAAACAATGCTAGCCTGAGGATGAGAGGACAGAGCCAGCCACAGAGGTAGCCATAGAGCTCAGGCAGTGGAGACACACACCTTTAATTAGCACTTGGAGGCAGAGGCAGAGATTCATCTAAATCTCTGTGAGTTCAAGGTCAGCCCTGACTACACAAGATTAATTTATACTAAAAGAGAAACAGCCAGGCTACACCTTTAATCCCAGCATTTGGGATCCCATGCCTCTGCTCCGAGTACTTGGGAAACATACATGCCTTCAATCCCAGCATTAGGAATGCTGAGACAGGAAGTGATACAGCTGGGAAGAGAAAGAAAAAGAAAATAAGGTGGATGAGATAGGACTTCGGCCCTGCCTGCCCTTCACTTCCTTTCCCTTTTGGCTGAGGACTCAGAGCAGTCAATCTGAGGGTCTGAGGATTTGTGGAGACAGGATCTACCCCTTTCAGCCTGAGAACTCGGTAGTGGTGAGAAGTGCCTGTGGCTTATTCCTCCACTTCTAACTGTTTAGGAAAATAAAGATGTCAATTGTAGTGGAATTTGGCAATGTCAATGTGCATGTTTCTTTTAAAATTGCTTCCTTATAACCTCAGAGTGTTTTACCTCACTACACAAATATCTTTGGGCTTGGTGGTTGTAGACATTTTTATTTCGGTTTTTGTAGCATTGTGCTCCATATTTCCCATCTACTGGGCAAAGCTTTATTACCAAGTTACATCACCAGCCCTAGAGGGCTTTTAAAATATCTGTTTACCCTGGAGGATACAAGATGAGTTGCACAGGGTGGCCAGAGAAGAACACAGACACTCTGTTTCCCGACTTTGCAGCTTTACCTAACTGCGGGCAGGACTTTCCTATGGGGTCACAAGCTATCTACCATTATTCAGGGAATGTAATACATACTTGATAGGATGGAGAGAGAGCAGTTGGTAGAATGCTTGATGTAGTGTCTATTCTTGGTTGTCATTTGACTACATCTATAATTAACTAAATCCCAAGTGACTGGGTGTGTCTATTAGAAATTTTTTCTTATGGAAGACCCACTTTTAATCAAGATTTTTTGAGACAGGAAGATCCATCTTTATTCTGGGCCACACCTTATGGTGGCAGCCTATATAAAGGATATGAAAGAAGGGCGTTTTCGTTCCATGCCAGCTTGTTCTTGCTCTGGTTGAATAGTCCATTCCTTCACTGGCATTAGAGCTTACTTCTTCAGGATTCTGGCATGTACTTAAGACTAGCTGAGACATCCAGCTGCATGGACTTAACAACCACTGGATTATTGAACATCCCTTTAGCAGACAGGGCCACAGCCTGTAAATCATTCTAATAAACCACACACACACACACACACACACACACACACACACTCCTTTTATATAAGCTCTGTTCCTCTAGAGAACCCTGTCTACAACACTTGCCTAGCATGTAGAAGAGACATTGGGCTCAATGCCAGTGCCACATAAATTGGGCATGGGAATAAACATACCTAGGTGGATTTCTGTTAGTTCAAAGAAAAATTGGTCTACATACCAAGTTTTAGGCCAATCCATGCTATATAGTAAGATCCTGTCTAAAGACTAAAATAATGAATTCATGGGTAATAGGCCACTATATCATGGGTGTCTATCAAGTAACTGTTTTTGATATAATGTTGGAATTATAACACTTTAAAGAAGAAAATACCACCCAAACCCCAGGTATATAATTTCAAATTGTTTAATATTAAACCATGGCAAGTACTGGGGAGATAACTTCAGGGGGTTAAGAACACTGGCTGATTTTCCAAAGGACCTTCCCAGCACCTACATGGCAGCTGACAGAAGTCTGTAATTTCAGTCAGAGAATCTAATGCCCCCTTCTGACCTCTGAGGGCAATGAAGACCTGGGTACACAGACATAACATGTAGGCAAAACACACAAAATAAAAATAAATGAATCTTTAAAAGAAAAGAAAGAAAACTTTAAGAGTCTATAATCAACTTACCATTGAGGTGAGATAGATAGTCAATATAAGCCAAGACATATTCTGGAATATCTCCGTATTTCTTTAGTCCTAATTCAAAAATCTTAAAGGCAACAGATTTGTCCTAGAAGTAAAGACAGTACTTGCTGTGGAATTATGCTCTTATACATTGTAAATATCTGTCCCTCCTATTGGTTTAATAAAATGATGATTGGCCAGAATGAAGACAGGAAGTATGGGTGGGGCTACCAGACTAAGAAAACTCTGGAAAGAGGAAGAACAGAGCAAAGATGCCAGGCAGATGCAAAGAAAAGAAAAGGTACTAAGCCATTTTGCTAATCATGGGCTACTTTAAGAATAAGAATCAGCAAGTAATAAGCCTGAGCCATGGGTCAAACAGCATGTAATTAATATAAGACTCTATGTAATTATTTGGGACTGCTAGTCTGGATCCCAGAGCTAGGCTGGGCCAGAAACTCTTACTATACAGTACTGGTTTCCATTAAATGCCAGACAATGTATTAAAAAGAATATTAAAGTTACAGAATCTAATAGCCATGGCCATGCACCCCTGTAATCCCAGTAAGAGGGACTGAGAGATGGGAGGGAGGGGATTGGCACAAGCTCATAGTTAGATTAGCTTACATAGCAAGACACTTTCTTGAAACAAAACAAAGAACCAACAACAGAAAAAAAAAAAAAAACCCAAAACAAAGAAAAGCTTTGTTTTTTAAATTTTTGTCATTTTTAAATATGACAAAACACAGAACTAAAATGGAATTAAACTCATGTTACATAAAACTTCTAAGCTAAATAAAAACCAACAAAGTATTCAAAATGGAAAAGCTAAGTAGACAACATTAGCACATTGTCTAAGACATCTTCCAAGGTTGGCTACCAGGCTGCATTGCCTGTAATCCCAGTCCTGGGGAAGTGGAAGCTGAAAGATCGGGTTTGAGGCCAGCCTGATACACTTAGTGATATGTGCCTCAAAACAAAACAAAATCCAACAACTCAAAAACAGCCAAAGGTGACCCTGGAGGGGCCAGTGGAGAACACTTATTAGCCATGTATCAATCCCTGAGCTCAATTCTCAGCACTCCTCCCTACCCCCCCCCAAATATTCTTAGAGAGCTTGTCTAGGATGCACAAGGCCTTCTAGTATACAGAAAACCAGTAATAAAAGAAAAACATTAAAAATGTAGAATCTACTAAGGTACAAATTAGCAAGCAATTAAGCTGCATAGTGTTCCACATAACTTCATGACACCTCCTTTAAGAAGTGGAGCAATTAGGGGCTGGAGAGATGGCTCAGTGACTGTTCTCCCGGAGGACCTGAGTTCAATTCCCAGCATCCACATGGCAGCTAACAACTAGCTGTAATTCCAAGATCTGACACCCTTACAGTTATACATGCAGGCAAAACACCAATTTACATAAAATAAAAATGAATATTAAAAAAAAGAAGTGGATCAATTAAACTTAATTTCTTAAAGTAGGGCTTCTAAAAGCTGAGGTCTTTGCTATGTAAATCCAACTGGCCTGGAACTCTTTAGGACCAGCCTGCCTCCAACTATAGTGCTGAGATTAAAGAAACATATGTCTCACCATGCCCAGCAGGACTGCTTTCTTTTCATGAATATGAAATGAAGAAAACTATATCATCTTTATATAAGCATTTCAATAATTACCTTACTACAGTAATACTCCATGAGTGCTGCAGTAACATAGACATGATGGCGAGTTCTGGCATCCTCTCTTGCTTTTTTAAATATCATTCTTCCAGATTTGATACCTTCTGCTCTCCTTGCAAATTTCATATATTGAATATATACCTATAAGAAAAAAATTATTTGTAGTCTACATATTAGGCAGAATATGGTCTTCACAGCATCTAGTTCCAGGACACTGAGTTCTATGCTAATGTTTCTAGTATAAGAAACTAGAGTAAGAATTATGTTACTTTTCCACAGGCAGTAGGCATACGTGCTGATTTTTATTAAGACATAATTTACATGACAAAATTATTATTATTATTGGGATTTGAGGGGGTGGAGTGGTTCTTTGTGTAGTCCTCGCTGTCCTGGAACCAGCCCTGTAAACCAGGCTGGACCTGAACTCAGAGATCTGCCTGCCTTTGCCTCCAGAGTGCTGGGATTAAAGGTGTATGCCACCACTACCTGGCATGATATCTATTTTGGTTTTTCTTTCTTTCAAGACAGGGTTTCTATGTATATTTCTGGTTGTCCTGGAACTTGATTTGTAGACCAGGCTGGCCTCAAACTTTGTTCCTCTTATCTTTGCCTCCCAAGTCCTAGGATTAAAAGTGTGTGCCACTACTGCCCAGCTTCTTTTTTTCTAAAATCAATCATCAGATGGCCATACAATAATCACTACTATGCTAGACTACATGACATAAGGGAGAATTCAATCTCTATCATCACCAAAACAAACAAACAAAGGCTGAGGTGATGGCTAGCCCTACTAAAGCACAAGATCCTAGGTCTGACCAACAGCATCACAAAAATTTTTTTTTCCAGGTTCATAATTTATTGTACAAATTGAGTATTACATGATGAGTTGACATCAGCTTCTTCAGACAGGCATGGAACTTAACAGATGAGGTTAGACATTTAAACTCCGTTTATGTTGCTTTCACAGCTGGAGTTTTTTAAGGCCTTAACTTGAAGTATAAGACCAACAAAGCAATGCCTCCATATGTGGCCAGTACACAATTCATTCTACCTGTGAGAGTATAAGAGTTGAAATACTTTTTAATACTAGTGAACTGGAACTGAGCATCACTTTCCGGACCAGCCATGGCTTCAATCCTTGGCCTAAATCACAAAATTCGGCAGCTGATGTCCTTCAACAAACCCAGCTATCAGCTTGGCCCAACCGGAAGACACCCCACAAAAATTTAAAATAAAATTAAATTGGGGGTCTGGGAAAATGACTCAGTGGATAAGTGTACTTCAGCACAAGAATGATGGCCTGAGTTAGAATCTGAAGAACTAACATGAACCTGGGCATTGCTGTACATGCCTGGAACCCAGTGTTGAAAGCAGGAACAGATAAACCCAGGAGCTTGCTGGCCAACCAGCCAGCCTAACACAAAGAGTGGGTTTCAGGTTCAGTGACTATCTCAATGAAATGAGGTGGAAAGCTAAGGAAGAATACACCTGATGCCCATTTCTGGCCTCCACCCACATGTATACCTGCTCACACACATACACTATATACCCACTTCACCCCAACCAACAAAAATTTCACAGTAGAGACCTTACCTTTACTCTCTTGGTTATGTATATTCCAAGATTATATATATATATATATATATATATAATATTATATTTAAATTGAGGGACCTGTGAGTGTCCATACTTCCCAGATTTCTTCCTCAGCATATCTGTTACTGGTATATAGGAAGACTACTGATTTTTGTGTGTTAATTTTGTATCTTTCCACTTTACTAAAAATGTTTATCATTTCTAAGTGTTTTCTGCTGGAGTCTTTAGGTCTCTTAGGTATAGAATCATACTATCTGCAAGTAAGAACACTTATAGTCTTCCTTTCCTAATTTCAGCCCTTTATTTGCTTCTCTTGTTTTATTGCTCTAGCTAAGGCATCCAACACTATATATTGGATAAAAGTGGAAAAAGTAGATACTCTTGTTTTGTCTGTGACTTTAGTGAAACTCTTTGAGCATTTTCCTATCTAGTATTATGCTTGTCATATTTAGGTTTATTACATAAACACATGTTTCAGAGGTTGGAATGATGGCTCAGTGGTTAAGGGTACCTACCACTCTTTCAGGACCTGAGTATGGTTCTCAGCACTTACACTGGGCATCTCACAATCACCTTTAACTCCAACTCAAAGGGATCCAATGCCCTCTTCTGGCCTTAGCAGGCACCTACACTCATGTGCACAACTACCCCCCCCCAAAATCTAAGCAAAGATATTTCTTGAATGCCAAGTTTCTTCAGGATTTTTACAGTAAAGAGATATTTGATTGGCTCCTTTAAAAACATACTTATTTGTGTGTATATACACACACATGCATGTATAACCATGTAAGGGTGTCAGATCCTGGAATTACAGATAGTTGTTAGCTGTCATGTGGATGCTGGGAATTGAACTCTGGTCCTCCAGAAGAACAGTCAGTGCTCTTAACCGCTAAGCCATCTCTCCAGCCCATCTCAAACTTTTATCCATGATATTTCTCTTCTAATTTCTGCTTCACTCTTTTTCTTCCCTCCCTTGCCCTCATGTCACCACTTAAATACTTTTACCTTCAAAGCACTATAAACTACATTTCCCTCAGTCAGTTTCCCCAAGCCTGTCTCTGAACCTTATAAGGGACAGACCAAGATATACAAAAATGTCTTCTAATGCTAGTTAATTCCAGGACTCTTAATCACTTAAGACAGGTAGGACATAGACAGCAGTGGGTTTGAATAAAATTAAAATAAACAAAAGTGGGAAAAAAATAAGGAATAAAAATTGGAGGACACAGGTGGTGGCGGCACATGCCTTTAATACCAGCACTCAGGAGGCAGAGATAGATAAATCTCTGTGAGTTGTGAGGACAGCCTAGTTCACAGAGCAGAGTTCCAGAACAGCAAGGGTTACACAGTGAAACGCTGTCTCAAAAAAGCTAAAAATAAAATAAAATAAAATAGAGAACACAGGCAGGGCACAGTCACATACATCTTTAATCTTGGCAATCTAGAGGCAGACAGATCTCTGAGTTTGTGGCCAGCCTGATCTACACAGCAAATTCAGGCCAACCAGTTCACAGTGAGAGACTATCTCTGGAGAAAAAAAAAAAAAGACATATCTATCAACCAATGAGCAAAATACAAAGAAACAAAATCAAAGTGATAAAAATAAGTACTTAGGCCCTAAATGAGACATCTATAGTAACTCAGAGAACATTACAGAGGAGGGGCAGAAAGAAGGTTATAGAAGCCAGGTTAGTGATGCACACCTTTAATCCTATCACTTGGGAAGCAGAGGCAGACAGATGATGTTGAAGGCTAGCATGATCTACATATTTGAGTTTCAGGACAGCCAAGGCTACATAGGAGACTTTGTAAAAAAGAAAAAGAAGGGAAGAGTGATTTCTTTCAGGTCATGATATAGCCAGCAAAACTTTAAGTACCAGTTTACCAGTACAGGAGCAGATCAACAAGACCATTCAGCACCCTAGTAGGCAGCACCATTTGGACACGGTGGGTTACTAATGTTATTACCAAAATAGAGAGAGGAGAGATAGAGACAGACAGACAGAAAGACAGGAAGAAGAAGAGAAAAGAAGGAAGGCAGGAAGGTAGTAAGAAGCTATGTTCGGGTGCCTTGTGGGAAGAAGGGGGGGTATGTGGTGCATACGGTCAAAATGCATTACTTTACATGTATGAGACTGCCAAAGAATAAAAAATAGCTTCTTTAAAAAACAAGGAACAAGCCACTATAATCATCCACAACCTCACATCTCAACATCAGAAACTAAAATTAATGAGACAGCTAAATGCCATTAATTCCAGAGTCTCACTTTTCAAAAGGGTCAAGAGGCACCTAGGAGAGTCAGAAGCACCGATGAATGCAGTAAGGGAAGCAATTCAGAGCCCAGACGAGAGGCTCAGGAGAGGCCACAACTGCCAGTGATGTGGACGGAGCTGAGAGCATCAAGGATAAGCTCAGCAAGGAAACCAACCGATATTCTCAAAGAAACAAACAGAAAAGCTGGAAATGAAAATCAAACAAAACAAAACATCAATATCATCAACAGATAAGAAAAGCAGCACTTGGGAGGCAGAGGCAGGAGGATATCTGTGAGTTTGAGGCCAGCCTGATCTACAATAGGACCAGGACAACCAGGGCTGTTACACAGAGAAACCCTAGGAGAGAGAGCGAGAAGCAGAAAAAAATTCTGGGATATAGGACAGGATTAAGATAGAAGAAGTAAATGAAATAAAAGCCAAAAAATATTTGTTAATTTTTCTTTTCTATTTTTTTTATTTTAGTGCCTGTAGAGGCCAGAAGAAGCCATCAGGTCCCCTGGAACGGAAGTACTAGGTGATTGTGAGTCTCCATGTGGGTTCCGCAAACTGAAGCTGAGTCCTCTCTAAGAGCAGCAAGTGTGCTTAACTGATGAGCCATGTCTCTAGCCCCAAAAAGCTGTTTCTTAAAAATAGAAGTTAAATTGACAAATCCCTATCTAAACTAGCCAAAGAAAGAAAAAGATCCAAATTAATAAAACTAAATAAGAAAAAAGAGATGTTATTATAGATTACAATAAAAATACAAAATCACTAGGAAGAACTTGAAAACATATCAGAAAAACCTGAACATTCTAAAAGAAATGGCTAAAAATCTAGATACATATGATCTACCAAAATTAAGAAACTATAAACAAGGGGACTGGAGAGATTGCTCAGTGGTAAGAACACTGGCTGTTCTTCCAGAGGACCCAAGTTCAGTTCCCAGCATCTACATGGCAGCTCACAACTATCTGTAACTCCAGTTCTAGCAGATCTGGCATCCACACACAGACATATATGCAGGCAAAACACCAATGCACATAAAATAAAAATATATTATCAATAAAAGAAAATATAAACAAGAAATTGATTCAGTGAGACTGAAGGAAGAATAAAAAAAATCTCCTAACAAAGAAAAGTCCAGGTTCAGATGAATTCACTGCTGAATGTTCCCAAACCTTTAAAAAAGAACCAAAAGCAACATTCTTCAAACTACTCCACAAAGTTGATAAAGAAAGAACCCTGATATTAAAAACAGAACATAACAGAAAAACCAAAACACAACCCTCCCAGGTATAGCAGATAGAAGTGGGTTTTTGTCTTGTTTTTAAGATTTATTTAATTTATATATGAGTAACCTATTGCTATGTATGATTTTCTGCCAGAAAAGTGCATCAGATCCCACTATAGATGGTTTTGAACCACTACATGGTTGCTGGGAATTGAACTCCAGGCCTTTGGAAGAACAGCCAGTGTTCTTAACCTCTGAGCTATCTCAGCAACCCATGGAGTGCATTTCCCCATCATTTACTATTATCATTCATATGACGTTTCCAAGCATGGGTTGTTCTCACGCTTGTGTACAGCTTGTGAGCTTTGTTCCACCCTCAGAATAGTCTCAGAACTGAGGTGATGCCAATAAATTGTCTGATGCTCTTAATAAATTGACAATTTCACGGGACTTTAGTCTGCCTCATGTGTAGGCTCCACTCTTGCAGGTTCAGCCATCAACTACAATAGTAACACTTTAATATAAGACCTCAACTGAAAATGCCAGAAGAAAACATAAGGAAAAGAATTCAAGCTGTGGGTACAGGCATGATCTTTAGAAAAGGACTTCAACAGCACAGAAAATAACTCCAAAACTGACAGATGGAATTATGCAAAATTAATAAGTTGTCTTTTCAAGCTGGCAATACTTTGGACAAGGGGTAATATTTAGACTATATAAATAACTGCAAAACTAAACACTTCCCCAACAAAAGTCTTCCAATAAATGGGATATTGAAGCCAATCTTAATATATGATTTAATATAATCAATGGACTGAATATAAAGTTCTTTGAAGGAGAAACTTAAATGGCTAGCTTTTTTATACAAGTGCCAACCATCCTTAGCTATAAGGGAAATGAAAATAACAGTTATTTTGAGATTATATCTCACTCCAGTCAGAAAGTCTACCATCAAGAAGACAAAAGACAACAAATGCTGTTGGGAACGTGGAGAAAAAGGAGCTCTTACACACTGCTTATAGGAGTATAATATAGTATAGTTACTATGGAAACTGAATGGAGGCTTCTCAAAACTAAAATTAGGAAAATATAAAAATATTACCCAGCTATTCTATTTCTGGCATATATCCAAAAGACTCTAAGTCCTACCACAGACATAAATGCACATCCAATGCTACTCTACTCACAATAGCCAGGGAATAGAACTACCATAGATGTCCATCAACAGATGAATAAATGAAAGAAATGCGGTATAATGCACATGTGGTGGTAGTACACAGTTAAACTCCTAGGCACCTAGGAGGCAAAGGCAGGGAGATAGATTAGTAGTTCAGGGCTATCCTCAGCTACACAATGAGCTCAAGAACAACCTAGGCCATACTAGACCCTGTCACAATACCCTCACTTCCCAAAGCCAAAAAAAAAAAAAAAAAAAAAATAGTGGTATATATACATAATTGAATTTTATTCAGCCATAAATAAAAATGTAATTGTGACATTTTCAAAAAAATGAATGGAACTGGAAAGTATTACCTTAAGCAAAATAAGCCAGATTAAAAGATAAATTTCATATGTTTTCTGTCACATATAGATCCTAAATTTTGATTTTTATATATACATGCACATATGTATATATAGGAGAAATGGTATCTTAGGGTTTCTATTGCTGTGAAGAGATACCACAACCATAGAAACTCTTATAAAGAAAACATTTAGTTGGGGTGGCTCTCTTATAGTTTTAGAGGTTCAGTCCATTATCATCATGGTGGCAAGCATGGCAGTGTGCAGGCAGAAATGATACTGCAGACGTAGCTGAGAGTCCTACATCTTACAGGCAACAGGAAGTGAACTGAGACAGTGGGTGGTATCCTGAGCATAGGAAACCTCAGAGCCCAACCCCACTGCGACTCACTTCCTCCAACAGTAGGGTCCATGAAACTATAATTGAGTCTATATCAACCATGAGGGAAAAGACCACAAGGTCAGAAAGCAGAAGGGAAGCTGTTGCCATTGGAAAGGCACCAGCAGAGCGGGGAAAGGAGATGAGACGGGAGTAGAGAAACAAAGTATACATACATAAAAATGCCAAAATGAAACCCTAGTTTGTATGCCTGTTTTAAAGGAGTTTACAGAAAGACTCTATTTCATATTGATATGGGAAAAAAAAAACCCAAACTCAAAACAAAACCAAAAATCAAAAAAAAAAAAGACAAAAAACCCAAACAAATAAAAACCCAACTCAATCCAATAGAGTAGAGCTCACCACCAGGGCAGAGTGAAGGTGTGACTACAAAGGGTCACAGAAGGAACTTTTCAGGGATAGAAGTGCTTTGTTTGTTTGAGGCAAAATCTTATATAGTGCAGGTTATCCTTAAGCTCACTATATAGCCAAAGATAACCTTGAACACCTGATCCTTCTTTCTCCACTTCGCAAATATTGAAATTACAAGTGTGAGCCATCACGCCCAGCATTATTTTGTATAGAGGGTCCTATGATCTAATAAGAGATAAGAATGACTCTTATGTGTATGAATTAAATTTTTGTTGTATTAAGTCAGAGTATGATGATGGGAAAGACAGACTTAAAAGGTAACTCACCAAGGTAGGATCAATATCCTCAATTGCCAGAAGTCTGTTATATATACTGTGAACCTTCTCATACTTCATGCGACTCTAAGGTGGGCAGAGAAGTGAATATAAATATATATGCACAGATGAGCAGATCTGAGCTTTAAGGAGCCCAAACACTATACTCCTATTTCACACACACAATGACACCTATACTGCACATAAACTTATATGAACTTCAGGACTAACAACTGTTATCATCTCTGGCTACAAAAGCAAAGAAGCTGACACACACACACACACACACACACACACACACACACACACACACACACAGTTCCCAGCCTTCTGACTCTTCTCACCTCTTCATAATCTGCATATGCAAAATAAAGGAGCATGTTCTTCTTTAATAAAGTGCTTATGGCTCTTTCATATATATTAGCAGCTTCATCACTAAATAATTTGGCATTGTTCATATCCTAAAAGGAAAAAGAAGCACATCCTCAATAACTTTAATGCAATTCAAAGAGTAAGAATAAGAGAGTATTCATTTTATAATGTACTTACTAAACAAACACATACATATTTGCACTGAAAAAAAAAACTACCAAGGATTTCTTCCTGCTCTGGGCAGAGAAGAGTTTCTAGGGCCTGAGCCCAGGGCCCTCTCCATGACTTTAAACTATAGGAAAGCTACTTAAGTTCTTCAAATAATGCAGCACTTTGATACAGTTTTAAAAGCAATAATATTTTAATTCTAAGAAAATATAACCATGAGTGCTACTAAGTTCATACTGACAAAAGCTTACAGTTTCAACACATACTTTACATCTATTGTACTTTCCTGAGATTATACCTACTACCTTGTCTAGTCTCTCTTCCCCAACTCCAAAACAGCTCTCCTTCTGCTATTTAATGTTATTATGTGTGGGTGTATGAATATGTGTTTAAATCTAGATAATAATTATACTTTACTACTAAAATTGATGTTCTATTTTTCAGTAGATCTTATTGCTAAAGAAAAAGAGGATAGGAAAGGATACGCACCCCTTTTTCTGCAAGCAGCTTACTTGACTGCTCCAGATACTGGGCAGCTTCGTACCAAATATCAGGGTGATGGCCCAGCACAAGCAGGCACTGTTCATAAGCAAACATAACTAAGGGAATGCAAGCACAAAATATTCAATTAAGATAAACAGCACTAACAACATTATCAAAATAAGCACACATAAGATTATTAGACTCAGACATAGTCTTTAACAATGAATGATGATCTGAAATAGCACAGTAACCTGTGCTGCCATCATCCAGAGGCTGATTTGTATACCATTTACCAAGTTACAATCTACTGGGACAGAGAGAAAGGCACCATCAGTGCAAAACTGAACCAGACTTCCAACATTCGAGAAGGATGTAGATATTAAGAAAGCAAAGTCCTTTGACAACCATACATGTACACACACATATACACACACAAAACATAGGAGGAAGGAAAGCCTAAGAAACTTCACTGGCATCTGGAGACAAAGGGGCAGAAGCTGGTCAAAGAGAACTAATTTGGACAGAGAGAGAGTGAGTACACATTAGTTGCCAAGTGGTAGAGTTCTTGTCTGCCATGCACGTGGTTCTGGATTTTATCCCTAGAGTCCAAAATTAAATGTTGGCAAAGAAACAGTATTTATAAAGTTCTGCAGGTGAGTGAGATTACAAAATTAAAGAATTCAGCTAAATTCCAATCCAGCAGTTACTGTAATTTGAATAAGTCTGATTCTTCTGAAATTAAATACTGTAACTGAAGACAGAAGTTATATCTCTGTGATTGAGCATATGCTTAGCATGCACAAATGCACAAGGCCTTAGGTCAATCCCTAGTTCTTCTCTATCTTCATGTGTGTGTTGATATGTGTATGTTTTTGTATACATGCTATGTAAGTAAAGTGAAATAAAGGACTCCCCAAAAAAAAACAATAACCAAAAAACATTAGCACTGCAGAATGAAGCAGAAATCAAAGCAGAATGGGCCAGGGGCAATGGTGAGATTCATATTATGTGAAGTCTGAATGGACAGTAAGTGATAAAATTCAGTGTTCTTCAGAGAAGACAAAGGAATCCAGTCTTTTGTACATTTATAAAATGTTTAAAGGAAAAATATTAACTGTTATACAGGTAACAAAACATGAAAATGTGACCAACAGTCAAGTAATAGGAAACCAATCCCTCAACGGCCCAGGGCCTGCAGGAATTAGCAAATGAAGGCTTCACAGCTATGGTGTTAAGTACAGTTGTGACTCTAAAGAGGACATTTTAGGGGCTGGAACACTCAGCAGCAAGAGCACTTGTTTTAGCGGACAACCTGGTTTGATTTCCAACACCAACATAGTAGTGCTTAACTATCTATACCCTCAATTCCAGAGGATCCAATGGCCTCTTTGGGTCTCTTTGGGTACCAGGCATGTAAGCAGTACACAAGACATTCATGTAGTCAAAACAGCCATATACACATACAATTAAAAATTAAAATACACACACACAAATACACTGTAACACATGAAGCTAAATAGAGAAATTAAAATTATAAAAAAATTTTAAATGGAAATTCATAGAACTAAAAAGTATAGTATATAAAATGAACACTTTGCTATACTAGTTCAATAGCAGATTGGATATAATAAAACAAGGGGCACATGAACGTGACGATAATGAATGAAAGACCTAAGTGGAGAAATAAGAAACAAAGCTCATCTGGGTATGGTAGCACAATAGCACAATCCTGTGATTCAGAAAGCTAAGACAAGAAGACTATAAGCTGGAGGTCAGCTGAGCTTGAAGCCAACCTAACCTGCAGAGTAAGAGCTTGGCGTAGTGGGTGGGGGAAGCAGGAGCAGAGCTTGAGGCAATCCATGAGGTTAATATCAAACAGTCCAAGATACATGTAGTTGGAGTTCCACGAGGGTTACTTGTGTTACCTCTTTTTGTTATAAGGGTCTGGTCCTCTGTACGAAGAGGGTTACTCTTCTCCCACTGGATGTACTTCTTCCACATGTCCACTTGCTGAGCTTCTTGAGGAGTATTCTGAGGAGGCACTGAAGGAGCATTGCGATCCAAACCTTTCATCACTGTCTCATATTCCTAAGCAAACATTTAGAAATTTTTGATGAGCCTAGAACAACTCAGAGCAAGTTGACCAGTCTGAAATACTTTGTTTAAAATGTTTACTCTCCTACATCTAATATCACTGTTATATGATTTTAGAATTCAAAGTTATATCCTCAGATACACAGTGAGTTTGAGACCAACCTGGGCTACACAAAAAAACAGAAGTCAAACAACATCCAAAAACAACAAATCAAAGCCCAAGAGTAAGGAAAGACTTCACAGAATATTACCAACCCAAACCAGATTCCTAGAGTAGTGAACAGAATACCCATGGGCTATCTCTACAAGCAATGTAGGAGGGTCACTCTGTAGAATGGATGATGGAAGAGATAACATAAGTGGAGTTTATGTGATCCTGTCATTGCCACCTTTGGGGAAGCTAACAGTTTGTATTATTTGGCTATTTTAGCAATGAATAGAAAGGTATGTACACAGCACAAAATCTGTCCCAGAAAGCTATGTTATTTTATAACACTCTGACTACAGAGTAACACAATATTCAGATAAGCAAACGTGAAGCAAGGATATCTAGTTAACTACTTCAATCATTGTATGCAAAACTTCTGTTTTGAAAAAATGTTTCTGGCCAGGCATGGTAGCTCATGCCTATAATCTAGCACTTGGGCAGATGGCACAGGAAGAATGCCATTAATTCAAGGGTATCTGAGCTATAAATTATAGCACATGCATGGAGGTCAGAGGACAATTTGCAGCAGTGCATTTTTCCTCCTTTTACACTGTAGGTTCTGAGTATTGAACTCAGAGCATCGGACATGGCAGCAAGTACGTTTACCTGTTGAGCCATCTTACTGGCCAGTCACACTATATATCAAGGCTCTATTTCAAAAACAACAAAAAAATGCTTTTTGGACTGGGATAGAAGTCAGGAGTAGAACACTTCCTAATGTATATGAATCCCCAGGTTAGATGATGCCCAGTAACATCCAGAGACTTAGTAGGTTAGATGATGCCTAGCAACACACACACACACACACACACACACACACACACAAATCCAAATTATATAATGTCCTTTGATGTAATTTAAAGAACTATTTTAATTTAACTATATCATCTTTCCAGGCCTTTGATCCTAGCACTCAAGAGACAGAGGCAAATTGATCTCTGTAAGTATGATGTCGGCCTGTCAGCCTAATTGGATTAATGAGTTCCAGGACAGATCCTGTCTTCAAAATAATAAAATAGAAAATATCAAGAGTAGCATCAGATAGGAAAGCTTCGCTAATTATTTTAATGATTCCGTAACATTGAATTAAGTAGCTTAATAGAATTTCATACCTTTGCTACACGTCTAGCATTCATGTAGTCTCTACTCCGATCTTCAATCATTTTTTTAGCTAAATGAATATTGATACCCTGAAGGAAAAAAAAATGTTATTGCTTTTTCCTTTTCTTCTTTCCTTTCTAATTTTTATTTAACCTATAACCTGCATGCTAGGCAACTAGACAACACTCTACCACTAAATTACATATCCAGCCTAGGGAAAGAAATTAAGTAGACTAGTACACAAGATGGTTTAGTAGTTAAAAACACTTGCTATACAAACCTGGTGACCTGAGTTCCATGCTAGACTCCAGGTAAAGATGGAGAGAACTGCTCCACTAAGATGTCCTCTGACCTATACACATTCACTATGACACGTGTGCTCCTTCACCCCCACAATAATATCTACTGTGTCTACTGTAAGTGGGCCATACAATCCTATTATCAGGAAATCCTTTTACTGTATTTATTTGTATGTATGGATAGGTGAATGGATACACATACTATAGCACATGCATGGAGGTCAGAGGACAATTTGCAGCAGTGTGTTTTTTCTCCTTTTACACTGTAGGTTCTGAGTATTGAACTCAGAGCAAAGGACATGGCAGCAAGTACGCTTACCTGTTGAGCCATCTTACTGGCCAAGATTCATTTTCTCTCTTTCTGTCTTTTTTTTTTTTTTTTAAAAAGAAAACCTGTGTATGTTGTTTTGCTTGAGTTATGCCTGTGTGCCAATGCATGGCTGGTGCCCATAGAAGTCACAAAAGAGAGTTGGATTTTCTGGAACTGAAATTACAGATGAATATAAGCCAGTGTGGGTGCTGGGAACTGAACCTGGGCCCTCTGGAAGAGCATCCAGGGCTCCTAACTGCTGTGCCATCTCTCTAGATCCTGGCCTAGGAATTTTTATAGACATGAAATCATGAGATTCTATCTTATTCAGTCAAACAAGTCATTAAGCAAACAAATTAATAAATGCTGCCAAGGATGTGGCAAAAGGAAAAATTATATACTATTGGTGGGAACATAAATTAATTGCAATGTCAATAAAGAGATTTCTTTAAAAAGCTACAAACGGGGCTGGAGAGATGGCTCAGCGGTTAAGAGCACCGTCTGCTCTTCCAGAGGACCCGGGTTCGATTCCCAGCACCCACATGGCAGCTAACAACTGTCTGTAGTTCCAGTTCCAGGCAAAACACCAAGGCAAATAAATAAGTAAATAAATAAAGTTTAAAAAAAAAAAAAGCTACAAACAGACCTACTATATGACCCAGCTATACTATTCTTGGGCACTGATCAAAAAGATTTGAAGCCAACATAACAAAGGTATTTGCACGTTAATTTTACTGCACTATTATAAAAAACATAAATTTGTTTACTGGAATCAATATAAAATAATGTGTCTAGAGTATATAGTTCCATGGTAGGGATCTTCCCTCATATGCATAAAGCTCAGGGTTTAATCCATGATGTAGCAAAACAAAGGCCAACAGCAGCAGGAAACACTGTGTAACACTAATATTCAGGCACCTGACACTAGCAGGCTAGATTCCCTAAGTTTAAAATAGATAACAATTAAAATGTCCAGTTTATAATAAACTCTGGCTTAATATACCTCTTCATACTTGTTGTAGTCTCTCCAGAGTTGTTCAATGTTGATCATTGGATTAACACAGCCTCGTTGATAGACTCTCCGGACAGCAGTGATTCTCTGATTTTCTGCATAAGATCCTACAGCTTCCCTGAAGTTGGATAAGAAATACCATTAATTGTATTATAGCTAAACTAATTGCTTATATATTAAAAATTAAGGCAATACTTACACGCCTTTTAAGAAATTGATGTAATCCACCCAGATCTAAGAAATAAAATAAAACATTAATATCTTTCTTGATATTTTTAAATTTAAGCATATACCCAGAGGTCCCATGAATGCTGGGTAAGTACTTTTACCACTGAGCTATATTCCCAGCCCTTGTATATATATTTAAAAATCTGAACTCTACCTGATAGGACATAATTTCCATCCCGATTTTATCCAGTGCAAAGTCATAAGCTTGAGCCATTTTTTCTCTGAAATGAATATGAAAGTTATTTTAAATAATTTGTTATCAGCTGGGTAGAGTGGCTCATGCCTGTTATCCCAAAAGGCTGTTAACTTAGGAAGCTGAGGCAGAAGCACTATCCTGAGTTAAAGGCCAGACTGGACAACATATTGGCCAGACTGGACTATGTAGGATAGTCCATACTCTGAAAAAGAGAGATCTTGCCTGAAAAAAAAAAATCAGAAACCCAAACCAAAACTATTATCAAAATGCATCAGAGAACATTCAAGTTAGAGTCAGTGAAGATAGGTAAGTCTAAGTCATAGTGGGGCATTAACTACCAATTGCTGCCGTGGACATCTGAAGAGGCACATACAACTCATACCATATAACTCACCAAGCACGCTGCTGAGACAAGCATCAAAAAGCTTCTTGAAAAAAATGGACAAGCCTGTCAAAAAGTGCTATGGTGTAGACAAATTTAGATGAGTCAGTTCTTTAGCAGAAAATAAATGCCAGAGGCTTTCTTTAAAGCACTTTTCCTGATTTCTTAGGGAATTCTGACTTTTCAAATACTTAGGCTGCTTCCCACCTATAGCTCAGAGACAAGAGATAGTGAATCATGTAAAAATGACTGTCTTGGAGACAACATGCAACCATCCAACACACAACACACACACACACACACACACACACACACACACACAGAGAGAGAGAGAGAGAGAGAGAGAGAGAGAGAGAGAGAGAGAGAGGGTTTTTCTCTTTAGCCCTGGCTATCCTTAAACTCACTCTGTAGACCAGGCTGGCCTCAATCTCACAGAGATGCCCACCTGCCTCTGCCTCTGCCTCCAGAGGGCTGGTATTAAAGGCACGCACCACCACCCGACTTGAACATGCATTTGTAGACCATGATTTCACTTACTTGTAACTTGGCAGTTTTCCCTTGGTTTCTCTGACGTATGAAAGATAACACTTCCATAAATCAATGTGCAAAACCTTCATAAGGCATCTTTGAAATAGCTTTAAATGTAAAAAAATAGTATCAGCATCCAAGTAAATCAATTTCATATTTGCATAATTAAAAAATAAAGTCAGGTCTTTCCAGCAATTACTTTTCTTACAACTAAAAGGCAAATAAGTATGATAGAGAGATGGCTCTGTGGTTAAGAGCAATAGGTTAGGACCTAGGTCTGATTCCCAAAACCCACATGGCAGCTCACCACTACATACACACAAAATACAGAGGCAAAACACATATACATAAAATAAAAAGTTCTTAAAAATTTTTTTAAAGGCAAATACAATCTTCTTTCAGTTTAGACAATTAAACTCATGTTTATGAATTTATCAATTATAGTTATTTCCTTCTCCCTAGAACTGTAACACATATATCCAAACAAATATAATCACTTTTCTTTTCTAAACATTTCATTAATTTAGAGTAGCATATAGATAGGAATTTCGTTGAGGCCTTTTCCTATTTTGCTCTTATTGACCTTGCCCCTCAGTCCTCCCCACCTCACTCCACTCCTGTTTCCTTTCCTCCCAATGGCTCTCTCTCCCTCTGCCCTCATGGCCAATGGATCCCACACACTTACTTTTTCCTTTCTCCCGTTAAGTATCTCCTCTTCTCTCTTGGCCCCTTTCTAATTCTCTCTCTCATATACTAACATAAAACCATATCCAGAATTCCCATTAGACAAAAGCAGGATGAGTCTGGTTTATTTATTTTTTTTAATATATGATATCTAGTTTCATCTACTTTCCTGCAAATGTAATGATTTCACGGTGTATATGTACCGTATTTATCTATTCATCTGCTGATGGACATCTAGGCTGGCTACATTTCTGCTGTAAACAGTACAGGAATAACCACGGATGTGCAAATGTCTCTATGGTAGGATTCAGAGTCCTTTGAGTATGTACCCATGTGTGATATAGCTGGGTTACATAATAGCTGTCTGTTTCTGAGTCAGAGTTTCACTACATATTCCTGTCTGTCCAGCAACTCTCTAGGTAGAACAGATTAGTCTCAAACTCATAGACCCATATGCCTGCTTCCCTAGTGCTGAGATTAAAAGCATACTCCACACTTTGCTGTTTATTTTTGAGACAGGGCCTCATGCTAGCCAGGCTATGTACGAAAAGTAACTTTCTAATTCTCCGGTCTGCACCTCCCAAAGGCTGGAATTATAGGTGTGCACTACGAAGTACCTGTAGCCCCGGCTCCCCCTTTTCCCCCTTCCATGGGCCGCACTACTGTACACTCCACTAGCAATGGTGAAGTCCCTGTAGCCCCGGCTCCCCCGGCTCCCCCTTCCATGGGCTGCCCTACTGTACACTCCACTAGCAATGGTGAAGTGCTTCTCTTCCCTCATTCTCAACAAGATTCACCGACGCCTTCTCCTTGCTGTTAGCCATTTTGACTGCTATGAATTAAAATCTCAAAGTAGCTTCGATTTATATTTCCTGAAAGCTAAGAAGCGTTTAACCTTATAAGTATTGTTATGCTATAACTACTCTCTGGCATCAATCACTTAAATTACTATACTATATTCACTTACCATATTCATACTGGTCACATAGAAAGTCTTAAATTTCAAAATACACTTAGGAAAACTTACCTTTTCAACTTTGTCATAATTTTTAGCTTTAATCTGAAAAGAAAGAAAAAAAACAGGATTAGTTTTACTCCTTTTAATAGTATCAACACTTTCTGAATTTTTGACTAACTTGACTATTTTTTAACCAACTTTACAATTCTTTCCTTCAAAAACAACAAATGGATGAGGTATAGTGTTGTATACATGTGATCCAGAACTTTCACTCATGGGACCCAGGTGGGTTTTTAATAGAGAACTGGTTTCCACTTATTATCCATCAATTACTATTATTACTACCCCTAATTTCTGCTTGGAATTAAGTATGCCCCTCTCCTTTTTTTTTTTTTTTTTTTTCCTATAAGATTTCCCTGTGTAGCCCTGGCAGTCCTGGAACTTGCTCTGGAGACCAGACTGGCCTCAAACTCTTAAAAGATCTGCCTACCTCTGCCCCTGAAGTGCCACCACCACATGCACTTTAGTCTTTTAGAATTCATTCTTTGAAAAATTTATACACTATATATATGTGGATATTTTTTGTTGTTGGGATAATTATATCATTTCCCCCTTTCCTATCTCCAAATCCTCCAATATATCTTTTCTTGCTTTCAGATTCATGGCCTTTTTTCATTGTTGCTACATACATATATTACATATATTCCTAAATACATAAACATTTGTATTATGAAACTTGCATGTATATTTTCAGGGCTGACCATTTGATAATGGATAACCAACTGGTGTGTGCTCTTCCCTGGGAAGACTATTTGCCAGCTCTCAGCATTCCTTGGTTTCCTGTAGTTCTTTGTGAAGGGCTGAGGCCTCCTGAGCTTTGTCCTATCCACATTAGCATGTCTGTTGGTATACTCCTTGTTCAGCTGATGTTTACGCTGTCCTATTGGTGAGACTTTGTGGGTGTAGCTTCTGACATACCTAAGAGATACATTTTATAGCAAAACATCCTGTTCCTCTGGCTTTTACAATCTTTCTATCATAATTGAATCTAAGGTTCAAGAGCTGTGTTGTAGCTGTACCAGGTGGGACTTAGTTTCACAACATTTGATTGGTTGTGATTTTTGTAAAGAGAATTTTCCTTGACAAGGGCTGAGGACTGTTCTTCTCAGTGGTTATATGAACAAATCTTTAGAATGTAGTTAGGGATTATGCTGATTTAGTAAAGTAAAGGTTGTAGGTTCTCTTGCAAGATCCATGAATTCACCAACTCTATGTAGTGGTTAGGTTTCCAACACTAGGCATGATTTCCCTATTGTTGAACAGGCCTAAAGTCCTGTTAGAGAGCTGATTGGATTTGCATGCCACTCCTGTACCCTTAGGGTTATTGTGCTTTGCTAGTCAAGGTTGTGTTCCTAGGCATCATAGCTGGGTAGGAGTATTGGTTGATCCCTCCTTTGAAAGTTTTCATGACACCTGACACCATGAAAGCTAGTCCTCAAGAAAATGGACTTCAGGTTAGATCCAGCTCAAAAGCCTTTGGGCCCTGTGTCTGAATTGCATGGTGTCTTTAACAATAACCTATGTTTTGGGAGTCTTTTGGACAATCTAATATAATCCCCAGCACCAGGCATGAAAAGCCCACTTTTGAGCTCTTTGTCAGGATTGTCCAAAAGACTCCTAAAATATTATTTTTTTGGAGACAAGGTCTCACTATGTAGCTCCACTTTTCCTGGAACAATAGATTAGCTTTGAACTCACAGAATTTCACCTGCCTCTGCCTTCAGGGGGCTGAGATTAAAGATGTGGGCCACCATGCCTAGCTCTCTATTGTATTCTTTTCCATTCTCAAACTCCTCCCATATCTTCCCCACCCATCTTCCTATTTATTTTCTCTCTTAAAAACAAGCAGAAGAAAAAAGCCACTAAAAACCAGAGCCTGACTTATATTGGCCAGCTACTCCTGAGACTTGCCCTGGAGTGTGGTTGATTTACCTACACTGTCACTCCCTCTCCCAGCACCTACCCTTTGCAAACAGCTTCTTGGTTTGGATGGGACTTTATACCCACTTCCCCTCCTCTGTGCTGGAATTTTGTCAGGTTTGAGCTTGTGTAGGATTGTGTATTCTATTGGTCTCTGTGAGATCATATATGCATCTGTCCTATTGTATCTAAAAAAAAGCCATTTGCTTAAAATCATCCAGTTCTTCTCCTACATCCTTCCTGCCCCTTCTTCCATTTAGATCTCTGAGCTTTGAGGGGAGAGGTGCAATTAAAACATCCCCTTCTGGGCTGAACACTACAAAATCTCTCACTTTCTGAAAGCTGTCCAGTTATATTAGCTCTCATCTACTATAAGAAGCATCTCTGGGGGCTGGAGAGATGGCTCAGTGGTTAAGAGCAACGTCTGCTCTTCCAGAGGACCCGGGTTCGATTCCCAGCACCCACATGGCAGCTAACAACTGTCTGTAGTTCCAGTTTCTAGGCAAACACCAAGGCAAATAAATAAATAAATAAAGTTAAAAGAAAAAAAAAAAAGAAGCATCTCTGATGAAGCCTGAGAGATGTTCTGCTCTATGCTCATTAGAAATAATTTTATTACAATGTTCATTCAGCAGAATAAGTAGTAGGCTTTTCCCTAAGGCTCATGACCTATCTACTCAGGTTTGTTGCCTGGTATGGGTTCCATCTCATAGAGTCCAACTTAAAGGTGGTTGTGAACCTGTAATTTTAGGGTTTTTTTTTTTCACTTTTTTTTTTTTTTCTTTCTGGGCAGGGCATGGTGCACACATTTAAACCCTGCACTTGGGAGGCAGAGACTGGTGGATCTCTGTAAATTCAAGGCCAGCCTGGTTTAAAGAGCAAGTTCCAGGACAGCCAGGGCTACATAGTGAAACCCTGTCTTGGAAAACAAAAGCAAAATTAAAAAAAAATAAAATAAAAAATTTTCTTTTAAAATTATGGTCTATTTTCTAATGTCTCTTTTTCTTTCTACACTTAATCTCTTCTGGCTATAGGCTCAAAAATGTTAGTTTTACTTTTATTTGAAGCTCATCTGCCAGATTTTCCAGGCATTTAAGTCACTGTATGATCACTCTATTTCATTTTACCTACTGATGCTGTATTTGGTTCACAAGTTAATGGTTCACCAGGTTTGCACCAATCAATAATGTCCTTTGAATCTTGTATTTAGCTGTTGTCTTTTTCCCAGCTCTCCTCCTCCAGAAGTTGTTTGTTGAAAGCCTGGTGTCAGTTTTAATTTGTATTCTTTCTATTGGTATACTTTGGTTGTTTTCTGATCCAGGGAGCAGAAACAGACAGCAAGCAAGCTGCTGCTAGTCCTTTACTTAGCAACCAAGAATGTAAGCTTTGGTAGGAAGGACTCAGCCTTCCTGTTTGGTTCAGGTTTCTTTTTGTTTCTTAAAAGCCAATATAGGCTGCAGTTAAGGGCACTTACTGCTCTTGCAGAGAACTTGTCCCAGCACCCACATGACAGCCCACAGCAACTCTAGTGTCAGAGGATCTGACACTTTTAGTTCTCCATAGACTCTGTATCCAGACAGTGAACAGATATATTAAGGTATAACATCCATAAACATAAAATACAAGTGAATCTTAAAAAACAATAAAACTAGCTATGTCAATTTTCCTCGGGTAGAAAAGCAATTAACAAGTTCTAAGTCTTAATATGGGTCAGTTTCTTGGTCTTTTCCCTGTACTATATGCAAAGCCCTCTTTAAGACATCCACTAAACCTGAGGGCATGCATCTCACCATGAGAGTAGGGTAAAAGGTGAATTCGAAGTTGACTTTCCAGCTTCCTACAGGCAGATGAAATTATTTACAGTTCTTACAATTGGTCAGAAAAATCAAATTATTCATTGTTGAAACTACCAAAGAATATGAATATACAACTCACAATAGATGCAAAGTTAAAAACCATATGACATTATGTACAAACTTACAAGTGAAAAAAATAAACTAAAATCCTACATAACAATTTACATTTACCAGAATGATAAAACTTTAAAAGGGCTTGGTGGTATACACCTTTAATCCCAGCACTCAGGAGGCAGAGACTGAAGGATCTCTGTGAGTTTGAGGCCAGCTTGATCTATATAGTGAGTTCCAGGACAGCCAGGGCTATGATAATAGACCTTGTCTCAAAAAAAAAAAAAAAAAAAAAGATATTAATACTATCAAAAACATGCAAGTTATACCAGTGGACAAAGCAAGACATACCCTTTATGGAAAACCACTGGGTTTTCCTGTATTTTTTTATTCTTTTATTTATTTATCCAGGTTGGTCATAGCTGAGCTGGTAGAATATGAAGCCCTGGGTTTGATTCTCAAAGCCACATAAATTTGATATGGTGGTTCATACTTGTCACCTCAACATTTGGGAAGTGTAGGCAGGAGGATCAGAAATTTAAGGCTATCTTTGACCACATGTCAAGTTTAAAGCTAGCTTGGGACACATGAGACCCTATCTCAATTAAAAAAAGACACTCAACAATTCCAGTCCGGAGATCCACCCCCAAAGAAACAAAAGCACCAGGTTACACAAAGTATCTGTACAAGGTCATTGTAAACATAAATAGCCCAAAATGCCCACAATGTAAACAGTAAAATAAACTACAGTTGTCAAGCACTCAGTGATAAAGCATTTCCCTCCTCAAAAGGTCTATATATAATTTATGTGGCTTCTCTTATACAAATTGGTCCCTTTTCCTTCTTTATTCTGAGTTTGTTGGTGTAACCCTGGCTGCCCTGGAACTCAGAGATCCACCTCCCTCTGCCTTTCCAGTGCTGGGATTAAGGGAATGTGCCACCACAGCAAGCTGATTATTTTAGTTGGTATTACCTTAACAAATAATTATGCAGATACTTTTGATTAATGTAAAGTTAATTTTCTGGCACTTAGTACATAGTCATTGATTGTCAATCATTAATTCAGCAAATAAATATTGAGAATTCCTTTAGTAAGCCAATCTTAACCAAAAAAAAAAAAAAAAAAAAACCCGCCATAACAAAATTATCTCATTATTTCTTTGTGTATAAGAACATATTTGTATATGTGTGCATGTAGAGGTCAGAGAAAAACTTGTGAGTCTGCCCTCTCCGTCCACCCCTACTTTCTTGGACTATCAATCCCCAAATCATGACAGAGACTGTTTATTAGTTATGAATGTTTGGCCTTAGTTTAGGCTTGTCTCACTAGCTTTATACCTTATATTAATCCACTTACATTAATCTACATGTGGCATTAGCTCTTTCATCTTGTACCTCCTTTCTCCTTTCTGTCTTTCTGAAAACACCACCCTCTTCTTCCCTGAGTTTTCTGTCCTCAGAAGTCCCACCTAATCTCTTCTTAGCTATTGGCTGTTTAGCTTTTTATTACACCAATCACAGCAATACATTCTCACAACATACAAATATCCCACAACAATGGAGTCCTAGAGATCAAACTCAGATCAGGCTTGACAGTAAAGCACTCTTTTACCTGTTAAGCAATCTCACTGCTCCACTCTCCTGGTTTTGAAGCAGAATCTCTCCCTGGCCCTAAATCTTACTGATTGGCTGGGCTGGCTGTCACTGAGCTCCAGGAATCTATCACCTATCTCTGCTTAGAGTTCCAGATGTGATGTACTCCCTTTTATGTAGACAATGGGGATCTCAATTTGTACTTACACACACACACACACACACACACACACACACACACACACACACACACACACACACACACACAGTAAATATGTGTCTGTGTACATGACCAGGAAGTTGGAGCTGTTGGTTCACTAAAACTGGAGTTCCAGGCAGGTGGAACCTGCCTGATATGAGTGCTGAGGATCAAACTTGGGTCCTGAGCAAGAATTAATATATACTCTTAACCACTGAGCCATTTCTCCAGCCCTAAACTCAGATCTTCATGCTTGCAAAGCAAACACTTTACCAACTGAGCCAAATTCCCATCCTAATCTTCTAATTATTTTAAAAGGAATTTTTAATGTGCGTAAATATTTTGATGGAAAGTATGTGTGTCCATGCACCATGTGTATATAATAATACCCTCAGAGGCCAAAAAGTCAGATTCCCTGGAACTGGAACTACATATGGTTGTGAGTCATCATGTAAATGCTAGGAACTCAACTCAAGCTCTCTGGAGGAGTAGACAGTACTTTTACTTACTGAGTCATTTTCCCAGCCCTTAAAAATATTCTTTAAAATAACTGATCAGTTATTCTCAACTCACTTTAGGAGTAAAATTTCTGTTGTAATAAAATGAAAAGAATATGATCATATTGTACCAACTATTTAACATTGCCAGTATCAGCTTTGCCATTTACACTATAGAAATAGTAGTTTCCACTTCAAAAAGTGTTTCAAGGATTGGAACTGTAAACCATCTGGAACGTCCATGTGCTCAAAAATCCCTTTATCAAAAAAAGTATACATTTGTAGTGAAAAATATCTTACATACAATTACACATTCAGAAATACTCTTAATCACAAGCCTGGCAGCACATTACCATCATCCTAGCATCTGAAGGTGTGTGTGGGAGAATGAGAAATCAGAGGTTGGTCTACATAGCAAGTTCCAACCCAACCAGAAATACAGTGAAACCTTCTTTTAAGAAAATAAAAATTCTCAGTCACATTCATTAATCTTATTCCATTTCATACCCTCTGTAAAATAATTATGTATTTGCAAAATAATTAAATATGGTGACCTAACACCTCTGGCCTCTATGAATTTGTATTCATGTGTACATATCAAGCACACATACATAGAATTATCACAAAGTTCAAGGCGAATGGCTACACAGCAAGAACAAAACCTTCATCACACAATATCTAGGGCAAAACAACCTTAAATAGTCTCTATATTTTGTTGGGATTTTCACAAACTCACTATTTGGAACAAGTAAAAATTTGTGTTATTTTGTACTACTGATAGTACTGAGCAAAACAAGTAAGAAAATCTTATGGCAGTTGTTTACAATAAATGACAAATAAAAGAATTGCAGATCTGTATTCCCAACTTGTTCTCACCATCTTTTTCATGCTAAAGAACCACTTTATGATTCTTATAACTAATGTGAGTCTGAAGGTCAAAGATGTCAAATTCTAATTATGAAAAAATAGGCTGGACAGTGGTGGCAAACACCTTTAATTCCAGCACTTGGAGACAGAGGTAGAAGGATCTCCGAGTCCAAGGCAAGCCTGGTCTACAAAAGGGAGTTTCAGGGCAGCCAGGGCTACCTAGAAAATTCCTGTCTCTAAAAACAATAAATAAGGGGCTGGAGAGATGGCTCAGTGGTTAAGAGCACTGACTGTTTTTCTGGAGGACCTGAGTTTGATTCCCAGCATCCACATGGCAGTTAACAACTGTCTGTAATTCCAAGATCTGACACCTTCATACAGTTATACATGCAGGCAAAACACCAATTCACATAAAATAAATAAATAAAAAGAAAGATAGAGAGCTTAGCTCTAATCTTAAAATCTCAAAACAAATGAAATTCTAAATTCTTATTTTGAACATCCTACCCAATTTGACTTCCTTTCAATCACCCAACAGAGTTAAAATTATAGGAAGATTACAGAATATAAGCAATTCTAAAGAATTTACAAAACAGTAACTACAAATGGGCCAAGCATAGGGGTGCACACCTGTAATCCCAGCACTCAGGAGGCAGAGGCAGTTAAGATCATACATTTGGGGCCAGCCTGGTCTACAAAGTAAGTTCTAGGACAACCAAGGCTAAATATGGAGACTCTATTATAAAACCCTATTCAAAATAAATACGTACAAATACATTTTCAAGTTAAGTGGTTGGGACAGTTCTGGTGCCTCACTTAGGGTTAGGGTTATCTAGAAATGGTACCTACAAATTAACCAATATTTATTCAGCAGGCAATTACATGAACACCATGCAGAAGACCTTCTGCCTTTCTGAGCACTGGTGGACAAAACTGAGCCCTAACTCATGGAGTTACACTAACAAGACTTAGTAAACTAGCCACACTCAGACACTTTAAGCACTTCTCTGTCATAGAATTAACAATTTGTCAATTATAACCAGATATTCTAGGTCCTTGTGAATTATTATAATTGGATGTGTTAAAATTATTTTTTTATAAAATCATTCCTAGACTAAATTTATTTCCCTTTGGGCTATTTGTACTAATTATTGAGCACTACTTAACCCTTTACTTTCCTGAGTCACCTAAAGGTCTGTGAGTGCTAAGAGATGCAGCTCAAGTAGCAGAGCATGTTTTCTCATGCAGAAGGTTCTAGACTTGATTCCTAACACCTTTCTCAAGAAAGTGTTCATTATGTGTTCTTGTAATTTTTTTTTTTTTACCAAGTAGATGGGGGAATACTGTAACTGAGTTCTATTAAAAATTATATAATTTAGTTAGAAACATAAAACAAATGAATACAGAAATGAACTTAAGTTTTAATTACTTTTCTTCTGTATCCTATAAAATTCAAAAAAAGAAATGAAATGTAGAGTTTGTAACAAGTAAAGTTTTTATTGAGATGGAATCCAGGCCATCATGAGAAGCAAGATTTGTATAATCCAATGAAATCACATTAAAGACTCAGGTATCCTATAGAACATTGAGGAATATATGTTAAGAACATATACTGGAAAATAGGTTGGCTAATAGTAGTGCAGATCTACTACAGAGGACAAAAAGAGCCAACAAGAGTTAAAATTGATACACAAAACACCTAGATGTCATTGTGACTCTTCTGGCTGATGATGATGTAAGCAGGAGGGGATGGTTCATCAGAAAAATGGTGATGGTAGGGTGTACAAATTAGAACACTGCAGAGTTTCTGGTGCTGTGAGTACTAGTTACAAGAATAGCTATTATTATATGTCAGGAAAAAATGGCCTAAGCAAGTAATACAGAAAAAAACAGAATAGACAGTTTTCCATGAAACAAACATGAAAACTATTGAGAGTTGTTGCATAATAAGGTTTATTTTGTATTAGACTGTTTTCAAATAAGACAGCATGATTTAATACAGACATGAAAAAATAATACATGAGAAAAATACACCCAGACTCCTTTTATTTTTTTTGGGGGGGGGGGAAGGCAGAGTATCCTCTGTGTTGTCCTGGCTGTCTTGAAATTTACTATGTAGACCAGGCTGGCAATGAACTCACAGATATCTGCCTGCCTCAGCCTCCTGAGTGCTAGATAAGAGTTCTGCCACCATGCTTGGTCAAGACTCATAGTAGAGTCTTGTTTCTAGGCAGAGAAAAGATGTACGAAGAGTACTTGAGACAACAGAAGAAAATAATATCAAAATAATCAAAGAATATAAAACCAAACTAAACTAACCAACCAATAAACAAAAAGTCAACCAGTGGATGGCAGAAAATGCCACTGGTCAAAAGGAGAGTACACAAAAAACCAGTAACTAATAAAAAGGTAATTGCTTATTTATTACAATGTAAATGTTGAAGCAATTCAACTTCTTAAGACTTAAATTTGCTAACAAAATCTTGGTAACACTATCAGCATGTATCATTGATACTCAAAAGTGCACTAACTGTTAAAAAAAACAATCAAGTCTGTGGCTGGTGAGTTGGACCACCTAAAATCAATATCAGGGACAGGGACATGATGGAAGAAGAGAGTTGAGACTAGAAAGTTGTCCTCCAATTTCCACATGCACACACACACACACACACACACACACACACCAAATTTCCACATGCACATACACACACACAAATTTCCACATGCACACACACACACCAAACATGCAAAACAATCAGGTTTAAGGAAAAAGAAAACGAGGTACAGGGATGTTTAGAGGTGTCCGAGACCACACTACTGAGTGTTGTTTTGCTTCCCTCCACCCACCCACAGGATCTCACTATGTAGACTTTCAATTCATCCTTCCTCAAAGTACCCCCTCTCTCCACAACACATACATTTTAAAACATAGGATCTGGAGAAATGTTTCAATGGTCAAGATTACTTATTCTTACATAAGACCTCATTTTGATTCCCAGTACCTACATGGTAGCTCACAATTGTAAACTTCAGTCCCTGGAGATCTGATGTCCTCTTCTGGGTTCCACAGGCACCCGGCACACACACTGAGCACAGACATACATGAAAAGGCAAAACACCCATATACATAAAATAAAGCAAATAAAGGAAAAAATGTACATATAGAATAGAGAATGGCAAGGGCTGGGTATGTACCTCAGTTTGTAGAGTGCTTGTCTAGTATTCACTAAATCTTTGGGTTCAATTTCTATTACCACATAAAATGGGCTGCAGACATTAAGATATTTTCCAATCTTTTGTTCTCTTGCAATGAATTAAAAAACATTTGTAGTGGCACATAGATGCACTCAAAGAACCAGAGAAGTGGAGGCAGAAAGATCAAAAGTTCAAGGTCATTCTTGGCTACACAAGTTTGAGGCCAGCCTAAGCCATACAAGACCCTGTCTTTTACTAACAAATACACTAAAAAAGAGACTACCTAGGTATGATGATAAACACCTGCAATCCCAGCCACTTGAGAAGCTGAGGTAGGATGGCACTTGCGTCTAATAGACAATAGCCCTCAAAAACAAAACAAATCAAGTAAGCAAGAAAACAAACAAAAAAAATCATGAAGAATGAAAATGTATTTATATTATTTTAAATATAAAACTTAAATGTTGGAGCATTCAAGAACCTGACATAAAGGATTGCTTGAGTCCAGGCATTCAAAATCATCCTGGGCAATATCATATGACCCTGTTTCAAAAATAGTAAACTAAATAGTATACACATTTGATATCATGTATGTAATAGAGTGCAAGAGACAATAAAACAGAAAGAATGTATTCAGAACTGCAGATCATGTTGCATACTGGGAAGTCTGAGACAACTTTTCTGTCAGTTATTTATTTCTCTAGTATTTTATTTCCATACAAATTTTTAATAGTCAAGAGTTAAGTTGTTTTGGTCAAAGTGATCACCAACACTCTTCAATCACTGGCACTTTCCCATGCGCAGAAACATCCCCACTGTAAACCTACTTTTAAAGCTCTCAGACTTTTATCCAGGCTAAAAAAGTCAAGTAACTGCTAAGTATGATATCTCAATCAAGACTGTGAAACACAAAGCTTGGACCTAAATTTAATTTTGCCCTAACCTAGGCGAGCTCATATCCAGCACTGAACATTTACAGTCAGCCTTGTTTTAGCTAACAAAACAAAGTAGTTTGTCATCACCAATCCACTTATTACCTTTCAAAGCAAAATCAATCTGCAGTGTTTATTTTTTAGAAATAGCGGCTTACTAAATTATCATAGGCTGGTCTCTGTCTCCCCAGTGGTAGGATTATAGGATTACTGTGTTTTGTGCTTTATGCATGCTATTCAACCAAACCGAGCTCGGTCTCCAGACTTTGTATTTCTCTATTTTTTAAAGCAACTTTGTCAATCTTCCAGAATTTACTTATCATCAAAGATCTGCAACTATGAAATAAACCCTTCACTTATTTGTTAACTTACATGTATCCATACTCAATGTTTATCAAATAATGTAATCATCTCCTGCACCACAATTATACATTTATTCAATCCCACTCCATATTCCCAAAGTACTCTTTAGCTATTCTTTTTAAAAGTCCAAAGTAACAGTTGGATGGTGGTGGCTCATGTCTTTAATCCTGGCAGAAGCAGGAGGATCTTCTGAGTTTGAAAGGGAAAAAAAAAAATCACCACATGGCTCAATTTGAAAGATCCTTCTAGCAATCTTTGATAATGAAATACAAATTTTAAAAGGTAGGCCTAAGGAAACATTGTGAATGTATAAATATTGAAAAGCTCTTTTAGTTTTACTCCTTTGTTTGTTTGGGTTTTATTTTGCTGTTGTTATAATTTGTTTTAGACACAGGGTCTCACTGTGTAGCTCTGGCTGGCCTAAAACTTCCTTAGTACTGAGTAAAAGCATGAATCACAACACCCAGCTGTTAAGTTTCTTATAAAGTAAAACACTGGAAATGAGTGTATATGACTAGTTAATTAGTATTTACTTCAAATAGACTGCTGTATGAACTCCACAAGTAAGTGTTAAAAAATACAGTACATTGCCATTTCTAGGGCTTAGCTGTGCTACAGCACTTGCCTGGTATGTGAGGCCCTGTGATCAGATCCAAGAATCAGAAAAATACATGTGAAAAATACAAGTTGCCAAAAAGCTAAAGAGACTGAACAGAAGTTAATTTGCTGTTCTTTAGAAAGGCCTAAATTCAAATCCCAGCACCCATATTAGGTAGTTCACAACTGCATTTAATTGCAGCTTTGGGAAATGGAACACCTTCTGGTCTCTAGGGATACCTGAACACATGTACAATACACACGTAAATAAAAATAATAAAATAAACTTTAAATATTTATTTTACTTTATGTTTATGAATGTTTTACCTGCATGTATGTGCAAATGTGTGTACTTGTTGGATGCATTGGAATTGGAATTATGGATGGTTTTGAGCCACCATGGATGCTGGAAGATGATCCCTGACCCTCTGCAAGAACAAGTATTCTTAATTACTGAGCCATCCCTCCAATCCTAATACAAAAAAATAATTTTAAAAGGTTGGGGGGAGAGGGTGCTGGTCTCAGCCTTTAATCCCAGTGCTCAGGAGGCAGAGGCAGCAGATCTCTGAGTTTGAAGCCAGCCTGCTCTACAGAGTGAGTTCCAGGACAGCCAGAGCTACACAGAGAAACCATGTCTCAAAAAACCAAAGCCAAACCAAATGAAAAACAACAAATCTTTAAAATTTTATAGACCTAGAAGTTACAAGTGGTTAGGTTAAAGGTAAAAGAAAGCTGGGCAGTGGCCCAGACTTGAATAATACATTTTAGTATAGTCTAGGATACACAACACATCCTTGTCTTTAAAAAAAAAAAAAAAAGAGAGAGAGAGAGAGAGAGAGAAGTAAAAGCAGGTAAGTTTTCCTTTTATACTCACAATTTTCTAATTTTACTAGAAAGTCATATTGTTTTTAGAGAAGAATGTCATTTTCCTTTTAACAATCAGAAAAGGTGCTGCTTTCCCTGCCACTGTCCTTTTACTTGGTATAGTTAGTTATGTTTGCCTTTAAAATTAGCCCTTAGATTCTAAAATTATTTACACATGTACTTAGCTTCCATAAGAAGCGCTAAGGAAAACCTATGACAATCATGACTTTTCACTAACTCACTTAAGATTATTCTATTCATTCATCAAAAAACAAATGAGTCAATATAGTTTTCTTTTTCTTTTTTTCTTGATACAGGGTCTTATTAGTTTTGAACAGGAATCCATCCTGTTACAGAGGACCAGGATTAAATGTGTGCATATGGCTCAATCATAATACCATGAGTGCCAAGGAAATGGCTCAGCAGGTAAAAGTCCTGACCATGAAAGTCTGACAACACAAGTTTAACCATGAACTCACATAAAAGCCAGAAACACATTCGTGATTTCAGTACTAAAACAGTGACAGCGGAGATAGAGACATTACTGCCTCAACAAGTAGATAGCAAGAACTGATTCCTGAAAATTATCTTCTGACCTGCACACACACTTCTTTAAAATTTCTTAAGTTTCTTATAGCACCCAGTACAGTGTTAGACATACAACAGTACTAAATGAATGTAGGTAAAAACCTACCAGCTGTCTGAATATTCATAAATATGAACACCCATATTTATGCATCATGATCAAAATTACTAATAAGATATACTATCTTAATTTTTTGAGAAAAGGTCTTACTATGTGATCTAGGCTGGCCTTGAACTCAAGATATGCTAGCCTCTGCTGGGACTAAAAAGCATGTCACCACACAAAACCATAAAATCTTAATTTAAGCATAACAAGAATGTAAAAAATGTATGAAATTCTAAAAGCTCATTATAAGGTATGTAATCCTTAAGGTGGTACCTTTAAAAACTCACTTCAGTTTATTTTATTGGTGTGTTTTGTGCATGAGTTCACACATGCACATATGAATGTATACAAGTTAGAGGACAACTTGCAGGTATTAGTTCTTTTCCTCGACCAATTTGGGCCCCCAAAATTTAACTTAATTGTCAGGGTTGGTGACCTCTACCTGTTGAGCCTGACCACAGGCTCTGAAATAAAGAGTTTTAAATTTAGTAGACTCCATGATTTAGATCTTTGCATGAGTATAATAAAAATCAATTCTATTTCCCATTGATTCTACTAAAGAGAAACAAGGTTTTTAGTTCTAGATTCATCTCTTAAATAGCCATGAAAATGAGAAATTAAAGCCTGAAAGCAGAAGTACAGGGAAGTAGATATAACCAACAAACCACCCTTACAGGAACAAAAGGGTAAAAATTCTAAATTCTTTCAATGTAATTTTTTTCTTTGTGAAACAATTCAAAAATCAAGATCTTGCTATTTCTAATCTATCAACTCATCACACTGTACTGTCAAAATATCAAGTTATGATTTAAAAAACAGAAGTGCTCAGTACCCAGCAGTCCTTTCTCAGTCACTACCTAAATTTAAATGAGGACAGAGGAATAGGTACAAAACTGGCATTCTATCCACCTCTTCTAGCCTCCATAAGCAGCAGGCACACATATGGTGAAGATATGCATGCTGACTAAAAACCCAAAATGAAAGTCATCTATAAGGTGAAAATAAAGCAAGAATTCTTTAATAAATAATACACATTAGACAACCTAAAGTTCCTGAGAAACTGAATGATGTTAATGAGGAAAGGCTTTGTACCTCAAGATTCCACTGTAGGTGCCTTCCTGATCCTGACCCTGGACTTTTATGGACATATATCTTAAAGCTTTTTTTCTTTCTTTCTTTCTTTTATTTTTTTTAAAGATATATATTTATATACACACACCTTTTTTTGGGGTTCTATTTTTTTTTGGTGGTACTTGGAATTGAACTTACTAGGTAAGCACTCTGTGAGGTACATTTCCCACCCTTTATGACTTTTGTTTAGCTTGACCTTGAACTTGTTATGAAGCCCAAGTAGGAGTGAGGTTCTTCCAGCCATCCTTCCAAGCAGATTACATGTATTTACTACCATGCCTAGTTGTTTTTTATGCTTATATTAAACATACTGTCAACCATTTCTGAAAACAATTACTTAAAGATCTTTAAGAATGCCCTAAAGAAATAAAACATACATTATACCTGTTAAAATTCTTAGTACAAAGTAGTTCAACTTGTGTGTTAACATACATGTTAGTGTGTTCATGTATATATGTAGGAGCACAGGCCATGGTGTCCTTGTAGAGGTCTGAGGGCAACTGCTAGTGCCAATCTTTGCCCTTCACCTTGAGACAGGGTCTTTTGTCTGTCACTACTAAATGAGGTTAGCTAACCCAAGAATTCTAGAAATTCTTTGTCTCCACCTCCTATCCTATCTTACCTTAGCAGAGCTGAGATTAGATATGCGCCCTTGTATCTGGCATAAGATGAGTTTTGGGGATCCAAATTTAGGTCTTCATGCTTGTGTAACAAACACTTTAACACTTCTCCAGCCCCTAATGGTATTTATTTTAGGGAAAGATTAAGTTTAGCCTCTAAACATCTAATGGCACTGAAACTAGGCAATAGTAAAATATAGCTATATTTTTCAGTATCTGGATGTCTGATGCAGGAGGTGAGAGTTCAAGGCCAGCCCAGATTTCAAAACAAATTAAAGATCAACCTGGGATTCACGCCATCTCAAAAATAAATAAAATTTTAGTCAACATCTTTAAGGGACTACTTGCTTGATGCCACAAATCACAAAGTTTTGGCATTAAACCAATCAAATAAAATTTACAAGGAACAATAAGATGGTTCAATGTAAGGGTGCTTGCTGCCCAGCCTGAAGAACTGAGTTCAATTCCTGAAATCCACATGGTAGAAGACAATTGGCTTCTCCAAGTTATTGCCCTTGACATCCTGAAACAGCATGAATACACTGTATGCACATATACTTAAATAAACAAATAAGATTTATAAAATATTTATAATATTCTATTAAAAATAAAAGCCAAAAGTTGGGCTGGAAAAATGGTTCAGTGATTAAGAATATTTGTGAAGAACTTGAGTTCTGTTCCCAGCACACAGTAGCTCTAAATTAGTCAATTTCAGGCCTCCACAGCACCCCTTCATGTGTAGCAAATACAAACATAAAAAGTCAAGGGGTTGGACAGATAGTTCAGGAGTTAGGAGCACATCTTGTAGAGGATCAGAGCACCCACACTGTCTCTTACCCCAGCACCAGAGATCTGATACCCTTTTTCTGTACTTCACAGGTACCCATCATATGCATATACACTTACTGACACATATACACAACTTAAGAACAATTAAAAATACTTTTTAAAAATCAAGCAGGAGCTTGAGAGTGGTGATGCATACTTTTGATCTCACCACTGGGGGTTAGGAGTGGGAGTGGAGCAGAACAGGCAGATTGAGTTCAGTCTGGTCTACAGAGTGAGTTTAAGGACAGCCAGGGTTATGCATAAAACCTCTGCCTCAAAAAAGAAAAATAAATGAAAGCAAGGAATGTAGCCGAGTTAGTAAAGTCCGTTTCTAACATTCCCAATGGCCTGGGTTCAGCATCATATAAAATGGTTATGAATGATTAACATTTGTTAATCCAAGCACATGTGAGATACAGGTAGAGGGATCAGTTCAAGGCCATCCTTAACTTCACAGTGAATCTGAAGCCATCCTGGATAACAGTAAAAGGCTACCTCAAAAAGCTAAAAATATTATGTTTTGAATAGAAAAATGGAATTTAAAGTGTACTAACTGGTAATATTAAGTGGTAGTGCATATACCTACCATGCACAAGGCTCAGAATTCAATCCTCAGCACAAAATAACAAAAGCAACCCACAAATGTAAGGATAATCCATTGAGTTGTTACTGGTCTCTATTTTTTACGTAAATAAAGCATAAATATGTACATATGTAAAACACGAATTCCTTTTAGTTTGTTGTGTACTATCGGGGATGTCCAAAAATACATTTTAACTGAGTTTTTTATTAATCTTGATAAGAAACACATTCCATCTCACAATTTGAATAATTAACTGTCTTCTTTCAGCAAATTGAAGAGGCAGTTCCACATGTTCTTGCTTCCTCTGTTGTAGTGGTGTCAAGCTGACTGCAGTCAGGCTGAGGGTCACAGACATTCTGTATTCATTTACTCTTGACGGCTTTTTGTTACTGGTAACTTTTGTTTCCACACACTCCCCCACCCTTAATTCTTCCTGGGATTCAATATCACCAATCTGTTGACTGAGTTTAGAATCCTAGAAAATTCTTCCATTTCTGCTTTGCCTTTGAGTCTCTCTTCTAGTTCTAGAATGCCAAAAAATGTTTTGGTTTTAGACTGTTAAAACTCCAAACCGGATTCCTCTGGTTGTCCTTTATCCCTTCAACAATGTATAATCTGTTCACCTAACTCAATTCTAACTTGTGAAATTGTTGGAGGTCTACAGCTACTATGGCCAGGTTTTTTTGTTTTTTTTTTTTTGTTGTTGTTTTTTTTTTTTAACATACTTAGCTTTTTTCAAGCTTCACATCTGTAGGGATAATCTGAGGTCTTGTTATGAAGGTGCACTCCTCCTGAAGTGTGAATAAATGGTTACCAAACACAAGTATCACAATTTAGGTTGAATCCCCTTAAACTGATGGTTTGAATCTTTCTCAATGCTTAAGGCGGTTACCTCTACATGGTTTTAAATGGTTTCATTGTTACATTCCAGGATTTCCCCTAATTCCATTCTTCAGACCAAAGAAACTTCCCTTATCCTTTTCAGTTTGTAAATGCCATAGACAACACTGATTCACTGATGTCATTCTAAGTGTAGCCTTTTAGCACAGACCTCAAAGGGAAGAGACAGGTCATCAAATCTCCAATGCAGGCAGGTCTTAAGCTTCACCAGAGTGCAGAAGACTTCAAATTGCTGCTCAGGTTCTCCCAGATTGGCAAATTTTCAAAACAAAGTTTAAGCACTCCTGTCTTTGAACTTCTTTCCCATTTTCCTCCCAGAGAGGCTGTGGTCTTTGGAATTCTTTGTTGTACTGACAACACTTTAGCGCCTTAAAGGTATTCTTAACACTCTATCCAACAGCTTAACTCCAGAAAAAGATGAGTACCCTAATTTGTTACCCAATACTCTCCTGTAGTACACTTTATTAACATTAGTGCCTTCAAATTACATGTACTGTTTTGGAAAGCAAACAGCCACTTTATGCAATGTTCTTGAAATAGTGACATTCCAAAGGTAAAAAAATTTAGGTTTAACAAAATTCAATTAGCCAAATATATTTTTCACCAAAAAAAAAAAAAAAAAAAAAAAAAAAACCTTTCCTAAGATCAGTAATTTAGTATCTTTAATGTTTAGTGTGCCTACGTGGAAGGTTTAGATTAAAAGCTTTTACAAGAATTAAAAACAATTAAACAATTACAGCAATGCTTTTCCGTAAAATTGATAATTAAGAAATAATTATTTTTTAAAAATCTAAATGTCATGTTTGAGTTAAAACTATATATATACAGACATATACATATAAATATTATATAAACTAAACTGATGTATGTATCTGGGCACTTAAATCATGGTATGAGGTCTGAGGATAATAATGGATGTTGGTTCTCTGGGTTCCAAGGACTGAACTCAAATCATCACGCTAAGAGGCAAGCACTGTGATCTGCTGAGTCTTGCAGATCCATTTTTTTGTTTGTTTTGCTTTTTGAAAATGGGTCTATGTAGTCCTGGCTGACCTAGGCTGATCTCAAACTCAGAGATCTGCCTGCCTGTCTGTCTGAGGGTGCTGGGATTAGAGGTATGTGCTACCATGTTTGGCTTAGGCCCATATTTTTTAAAAAATATAAATGTCCCAACAATTTTTCATTAATGGGCCACATATTAGCATTATGGAAATATGCAGTATTATTAGTCGTGCCTGACAAAGGGATGGGGAAAGTTGAAATGGTTTGTCCTCATTGGCAAATCAACCCATGAAACTTGACAACACATGAACTCAAGTTTTTATAAGTACAGATGAACATCTCAGAATTGTTACTTCACTGTAGATAAATTTTATTATATTCAGTAAGGAGTTTAAACTTATTAAAATCACAACCAAACAGTTTTTGGGATATTACACTAGTATAGCCCTTAAATGGATACATAATCTTACAAAATACCACTCCACCTCATCCCTGTGTGCACTTTTATAATTCCAGAAACAGACAAGGCACAGAAAATAACAACTCCAGGGACTAAAGCAAAAGGATATCAAGCTCCAGCACAGTTCCAGGGTGGTAAGAGGAAGAAACCGAATAAAGGTAAGACAAGTAATTCTAAATGTCAGGGATATTAGGCAATAACAGATAAAGGCACCTGGTCCTGAACCTGATAACAGAAGAGAACAACTCTGGTAGATTGTTCTGACATCTACACGTGTGCTCTGGCACTCATCTGCTTATGAGTGTGCACATATACATTAAACATAATAATTTAAAAAACACCTTTTAAAAGTTTCTTTTATGCTTAAGTATAAAAAAACATTTTTAGACTTGTATGTTATCAGTAAAAGTATTAGCCACATAAAATTTTATAACAGTAAAAGTTATAATCTGTTATATTCTAATTTTTAAAAATTAAAATTTATGATTGGGGCCAGAAAGGTACTCATAAGTTAAGAACACTTGCTATTCTTCTAGAGAGTCAGACTTCAGTTCTCAGAACTCACATGACTATTTATAACCATCTGAAATTCCAGTTCCAGGTAATCTGAGGCCTTCTTTTGACTTCCATGAGTACCAGGCACATATGTAGTACACAGACATCTATGCAGGCAAAACATTCATATATATTATATAATTTAAAAATAAATCCAAACTCAGGATTTGGAACCATATAATTTGCCAGCAAAGATCCCCAGCTCCATCTTCTTAAGACATGGTTTTACCATATATTACAGGCAAACTCAAATTCAAATTCCTACCTCTACTATTTCTACTTAGGATATAAATCCTGGCTATGTTTTTTAATATTCTAGAAAGTAACTAAATGTGATCAAGAGCCAGCACTTATGCTGGGTATGATAGTGCATACCTTTAAGTCTAGCATGTGGAAATCAAAGGCAAGCAGGATAGCCAGGGCTATAAAGAGTCATTGTAACAAAACCAAGGAGCAAAAATCTGGCACTCATGAACTCAGAAATCAAATTCCCTTACTGACTCTACTACCTTAAATAATGTATTACTTCACATAACATGGTTCTCTATCAGAAAACTATGTAACATGGACATAGACAATCCCAGGGCTTGAGACGAAGAGGCAGATGGATAATTCAAGATTAGTTAGGTTTGACTTACCAGCTAGTTAGATATATAGTAAGACCTTTTTCCTCAAATGAATATATGCAACTTTACAATGTCAGTATAATTCTTATTAGCACCTCCCTCATCAATAACATTAAGAAAATCTGTCTCAAAAATCTTTGAATTTTATAAAGCAATAAAATTTAGAATCTGGTAAGATTGATCAAGTTGACTTTTTGACTTGAGGATAACCACTACTCCTGTTTTCAATGTTTTAATTTTAGCCATGTCATTCTTAGGTACCTCATAGATGTTCAGGTACTCCAGGGCTTTTCAGATATTTCAGAAGACCTCAATACAGTTGCAGGTTCTACTTAAAGTTTGTTTAAAGTTATGTTTAAACTTTTGGTACTAGAACGAAAACCTAACAACTGGTAAGTGTTTATCTTGGTTACTGCTCCTTCATTGTCTGTCCCTTTCAGTGTACACTATATCTCTTCTATATTACATGATTGGTCAAGAGCACTGGTAGCGATTCCAGAGGGCCTGGGTTCAATTCCTAGCACCCATGTGGTCACTCACAGCCATCTCCAATTCCAAATCCTCTTTTGTCCTCTGTTAGCATTGCACATACTTGGTATGCATAAATACTTGCAGACAAAACACTCACACTCACAAAAATAAATCTTAAAATGTTTACAGCAAATGAATTGTTTATTTTCTGTGTGTAGAATGAACCAACATGGGAACTGTGTTACTAGATCAGCTAGATACTGACAAGAGTGGTTTCTTTAGACTTGGCAGCTCCTATAAAAACATTTTTCTCTCAAAATCTAAGACTGTAGAATATTCATGTTTTTCTCAAGCTACAACAGGCTTTTTTTTTAATAGCTTCTTAGTTTTTAATACTTTAATGTAAAAACTGAAACTAAGTAAGAATTTCTAACCAATATTCAAACTAAACAGTAGGACAAGCATGGTGGTTCACACCTTTAGTCCCAGCACTCCAGAGGCAGAAACAATCTGATATCTCTGAGTTGGAAGTCATCCTGGTCTAGAGTGTGAGCTCCAGGACAGCCAGGGCTACAAAGTAAGACTCTGTCTCAAAAACAACAACAGAAAAATCTAGGTAAGATTGGTAGACAGACAGATAATAGACAGATAGATGGATAGGTGAATGAACTGAACAATAAACAGGCACAAGAAAGAAGGCTCAGTTATTAAGAACACAGGCTGCTCTTATAGAGGAACTGGGTTTGAGTCCCAGCACCCACATGCTCACAACCATCTGTAATTTGAGTTCCAGGGGAATCTCATGACCTCTTCTAGTCTTTGTGGGCACTGCATGCATGTGACATACATGCAAAACACAAATACATGTAACTGAAAAACATTCATAACAATCAAAACAATTTTTTTTAAAAAAAACTTTACAGTAATTTTCTATTATTTAACTTCCAAATTTGCATGACTATTTTCAGAATTATTCCTACTTAATACTTTCCTATAACAAAATTATTCACTTTATTACTTTAAGCATTTTTAAATGTCTTATGTCCATACTTTTTTTAGCTCATGTTCTTGTACTTTAAGACACTCTTTATGGAGGAATCTGTTTTTGATCCCAGCACTAGAAAGGCAGAGCTACAGTTACAGTGAGATCCTTTTATTTTTTTTTTGGGGGGGGGGCAGGGTTTCAGTCCTGGCTGCACTGAAACTCAAGAGATTGGCCTGCTTCTGCCTCCCAAGTGCCAAGATTCAAGGCAGGTACTAACACTGCCCAGCTGAAATACTGTCTTTTAATGTAATAGTTTATGTAAAATACTAGAATGCTAAACTAAACCAGGAATGGTGTACTCCCACAACACAGCACTTCAGAGGTAGGGACATGTAGAGCCAAAGTTCAAAGCCAGTCTAGGGCTGCAAAGCATGCTTCTCTTCCTCTCCTTTAGTAAAACCTCTCTTTACCAAGGATCCTCAGCTAATTTCCTGTATATACCTCAGGCTTCAGTGTATAAATCTTCAAGAGGACCAAATTGACTTGTCCTCTCCATCTTCTGTACCAAAGATGTGCATAGCAACTAACAACATCTAATACATATTTTTATTCAATAGACAATGAAAAGTTGATAAATTTTATCATTTACAAGTTTTTCCCATTCTCCTTTACAAAAGTAAAAGTAAAGTTTTTAGGTGATGAATCATTTACTATGTACCTAGTTATGTAAAACCTATGAAAATATACAGGAGAAAGGCTTGAAAAACACTAGATGCCCTTTCTAATAATCTTTGAATCCAACAATAAACTGTACTATTGAAAAATATTTTAAAGACTACAGACAATTTTTATCTAACTACATTTAACACAAACATATCAGAAAGCACCTGTTTCATTCTACTAAAAACCCCACCTTATTTGGACTCTTGAGAACTAGGCTCTCATATAAACAAACAAAAAACAAAAATACAGACTGAGTGTTTGTAAAACACAATTCTGTGCTGTCTCACTACCTAGTTCTGGGTATCCTAGAATTCACTATGTAGATCAGGTTGGCCTGGACTCAAGAGATACTGTCTTCCAGTGCTAGGATTAAAAGCATGAACCATTGCATCAATCCTGCCAGCCACACAATCTTTTTAAACTTACAAACCACTACTGCACAATTTCATTTATCCATTCATTTTATTTATTTATTTACCTTTCAAGACAGGGCCTCTCTGTATAATAATTCTGACTGTCCCAGAACTTGCTTTGTAAACTAGGCAGGCCTTGAACTCACAGAAATACAAATGTCTCACCTTCACAGTATATTAAAGGCATATGCCACCACTGCCCAGCTCATAATTTTCTACCCAAAAATTGTTTTGGAATAAATAGCATTAAATATATTAAAAGTAAAACTTTAGTTCTTGAAATTTAAAAAACGTAACTGAAAGTTGCTTTACAAATAAACAATTTAAATTATAAATTATCATAATGGCCTTTTAGAATCCTGAAGAACCAAATGATCTCAGAAGTAGCCATTATCGGGGCTGGAGAGATGGCTCAGCGGTTAAGAGCACTGTCTGCTCTTCCAGAGGACCCGGGTTCGATTCCCAGCACCCACATGGCAGCTAACAACTGTCTGTAGTTCCAGTTCCAGGCAAACACCAAGGCAAATAAATAAATAAATAAAGTTTAAAAAAAAAATTAAAAAAAAAAAAAGTAGCCATTATCATCATGGGGATGGGGGTGTAGTTGTTACATAACACTTTGTGTTAGAAATATGTGTAAGAGGACTTTAATCCTAGCATTTGGAAGGTAGAGGCAGGCAAATCTCTGCATTCTAGGCCATCCTGGTCTATGGGGCTCCCAGACAGCCAGGGCTATACAGAAAAACTTTGTTTCAAATAACAAAAAGAGTAAGAGAAGTATGATAATTTGAGAAAAATAATCACAATCTTCATTTGAAAAAAGTACATAGGAGACTAGGAGAGTTTACCTCTTAACCCAAATCAAATATTTAGCGATATGTGATTGAGTAATCTAGTTTTTAAGTGTATCCCAAAATTCTGACTTATATGAACACAGTTAATAAAAGAAATTCTAGTAAGAAAACTGAGCATAGACAATGAATGTAAAGGAATTAGAATTATTACATTTAAATTTCTAGTTTTGCTTAAACCAAGTATCTCAAAAAATTATACTTATGCATCAAAAGGGGAATTATGACTAACACATGACACACAGGAAAATTTTACTTTAGAAACATGGTCTGAACCCTACCACTAAACTACATCCCAGCTTACTTCAGGTTTTTATTTTTTTTTTGAGACAAGGTTTCACTAAATAGCCCAGTCTGGCTTTATATTGACTCTGTAGACCAGGCAGTATCCTCCTGCCTCAGCCTCTGAGATTAAAGGGTCCTCTAAATGTGCAGATTCTGCACTTGTACCCAAGGACTGAAAATACTGAAAACACAAACTGCACAGGTACTGAATAAATTCTTTTTCCTTATCATCATTCCTTAACAATAAACAAGTATTTCCACAGCAACTGCTGGGTATTGGCCACACATACCTTTAATCCGAGCACTCAAGAGGCAGAGGCAGGCAGATCTCCTTGAGTTCGAAGCCAGCCTGGTCTACACAGAGAAACCCTTTCTTGCAAAAAACAAAAGAATAAAAATCAAAAACATGCCAATCAAATAGTGCCTTTGTTAAAAAAGAAATACAAACATTTAATGATCAGTCTATGCCACAGAAGCAGATTAAATTTTGAGATATAATATGGACTTTCAACTCTAAACTCTTAAGTACTTACAAAGTTTAAGTATTTTTTTCACCTACCAGATTCCAACTATGAGAACCACAATAATTAAATATTTATTTCATATGTATGGATACTTGGCCAGCATGTATGTCTGCATAACCTATATGTTTAGAGCCTTTGGAGGCCAGAAGATCACATAGAACTGCACTTAAAATTTGAACAGTCATGTACTGGGAATTGAACCCCTTTCTTTAGAAAAACAACCAGTGTTCTTAACTGCTGAGCCATCTCCAGTTCCTCCAAATTTTAATTGTTACAAAAACCAAAACTGACAGTGGTAGACAAAGGAATTAGCAGGCATGTTTCAGTCATAAAACAACTTTTTTGGTTTTTTTTTTTTTTGGGGGGGTCAATTTTCGTATTCTACCACATGGTCCCTGGATACTGAACTCAGATCCTCACATGGCAACTGCACATATGTGGAGGTCACAGGACAACTTTGGATCATTCTTTTTGGACTGGGGACTAAACACTGAACTCAGATCTCCAGGCAACAAGTATCTTAGCTCTGGCTACCTGGGGGACAGAGGTAGAGGGATCCCATAATGCAGGGCAGTGTTTGACCTTCAAGTCCTTTTCCTGTTTCTTCATTCTAAGTGCTGGGATTCTGGTAGACAGCACAATTTCTGGCCAACTCCCTCACCTCCTTTTTTAAAGGTTATGGAACAAGGGTTGAAGCAAGGGCTCCATGGTTAATTACACTTACTGTTCTGTTGCAAAGGTCCTTTCCATGCTCCTAACTGCCTGTAACTCCAGTTCCAGAAAATCCAAAATCATCTTTGGATCATCTGCAATCATATGTGTAAAACCACACACAAAAATATAAACATAATTTTTTAAAGCCAACAATAAATTTACTAAGTAAAATTGTCACAGGAGCTAGGTGGTAATGGCATATGCCTTTAATTCTAGCACCTGGGAAGCAGAGGCTGGAGGATCTCTAGGAGTTCAAGGTCAGATTGGTCTACAGAGCAAGTTATAGGACAACCAGAGCTACATAGAGAAACCCTGTCTCAAAAAAGACAAAAAAGAAAGTTAAATACATAACTGTGGAGGTAAGTAGGTAAGAGTTTAAGGCTTGTCTATAGTGTAAGGCCCTGTCTAAAAATGGAGAGTGGTGACAGTGAAAAATAACTCACACATTTCTATCCCTGACTGTAGATCTAATATATATTACCAAGACACTTCAAAGCATTATCTTGACCATGCAAGAAGAAAATTATCTTTTTACAAGGGAAGGGAGTGTTCAGACAAATAATAATAAAAAAACTAACTGTTGCTCTCTAAGGCCTCAACTTCCCAAAGTGGCAGGTAGAAATAGTTTATCATGTATCCACTATAAGAACATTAAATCACAATGCTGGACTCAGGCTCATGTGTAAGCTTTGGCTCCAAAGGGTAACAACTTGATGTGTAAGAAACCTAATTTATTTTATATTAAACCTAATTTAATTTATAGTTGAAATAATATTCTTTGTTTTAAATATACCAATGGTTCAGCATTTAAGGTGTTGAGTGAAAAAGGATTGGAAACCATTATCATTAAATGGTCAGCACTATTTGTTCAAATCTATTATCAGGCTCCAGAAATTACCATATAAAAGGGCCATTTTCCATGTGTAAATTTTAAATTAAAGAAAAACAAAGTCATACATTATGTGCAAAAGGTAAAATGTTCTAATTACAATGTCTACCATTGAACATGTTTAGGAAGTAATATTAGGATTTAAAAAACACACCTTTAGGATTTTGTGAACTTTCAGTACCATAGTAATTATTTTTTTTTAAATGTGAATTGGTGTTTTGCCTGCATGTGTAACTGTGTAAGGGTGTCAGATCTTGGAATTACAGACAGTTGTTAGCTGCTATGTGGATGCTGGGAATTGAACTCAGGTCCTCTGGAAGAACAGTGAGTGTTCTTAACCACAGAGCCATCTACCCAGCCCCCATAACACATTATTTCAAACGTACATTTCAGCCTTTGTATGTGTCACAGGTGTTTTAAGAACTATTGATTAACACCTCCAAACAGAAAAAATTCCTTTGGAAAGTTACAGGCATACAAAATGGCAACTTACCCACATTAAACTTCCCTGGGCCTAAGGAAAGCAGGTGAGTTTTTCAATAGAGTATAGATAGTCAAGGCAAAAAGTCACCTATCTTTGTTCAGATTGGGGAGCTTGCATAAACTTCAACCTACTTTATTAACCAACTACTTCTTTCCTGCTAGAAATTTTCTAAGAGGAAAACAGTTCAGTAATAAGCTAATGCATTATTGCCTACATTGATTTAAGAGTATAGCTTATTTGGGCATAGAGACATCTATGATGTCAGCACTTGGGAGGCTGAGGCAGGAGTGTTGTGAGTTTAAAGACCAGCCTAGGTTAAGGAATGACACTGTCTAAAATAGAACAGGCCCAGTGAGACAACAGAGTAAAAAAACTGCTTGCTATACAAGCATGGCAACCCAAGCTCAATCCTGAAACCCACAATGATGAAATAGAATCAAATCCCCAATTTTTTGGTCTCTGAATGGTATGGCATTCATATACACATCAATCAAAAAAGCAAACTAATCCACCTCAGTGTAGTACAGTATGCCTGTAATCCCAGCTGTTGGGAAGCAGAACTAGGGGACGAGGAATTTAAGGCTATTCTTTGCTACAAAACTAAGCATGAAGCCAGGCTGAATTAAATCACACCCTGTCTCCAAAATAAATAAATAAATAAACAAACAAAAACCCTATCTACCAAAAAATGTAAAGTGTAATTTATAAAACTTAGTATTTGCTTTTGTTTTGTGTGTGGATATCACTAGACAGCTTAGAGTTGTCTTTCTTCTTTTCTCCATGTAAGGACCTGGGATTGAACTCAAGTTGTCAAGCTTATGTTATGAGTGCCTACATCCTACCAGCCCAAAGTTCAGCTTTTAAAAAGATATATTCAAACTATGGTGGCACATGCCTGTAATTCCAGTATGCAAGAGACTGAGGCAGGGTAATTAAAAGTTGGAAAGACATTTAAGACATCATATCTCCAAGGGGAGGAGAAGGGGGAGTTACATGGACCCCCCCTTTAAATAAAATCAATTGCCACATGTTCAGAAAAGTCCCTGAAATTTCCTGTGCTGAAATTATTTCTATTCCCAATTATGGAAGTCAAGTATACAGTACTGTAAAGCATTTTTACTTACTAATGGATACCATATTGAGGGATATCTTCCCCTCTTGGGATGAGAGAAACTCATATACCAAAATTACTATCTAAAAAATAAAATAAATACAACTGCACAGTTTGGTTCCCAGGACTCATAGGATGGCTCACAAATATCTATAACTCCACTTCCAGGGAGTACGAGAACCTCTGCAGGCACCAGGCAAAGCACATATATACACACAGGAAAAACATAACATACATCTAAATATTTCCAATTATTTAAGATTAATTTTATTTTCATTATGCGTATGCTTGAGAACATGTGCACATGAATGTAGTTGCTGCTAAAGTCCAAAAGAGATCTTTGGATCACCTGGGGCTGGCATTACAGGCAACTGTCAACCTCATGATGTCAACGCTGGAAACCAAATTCCTTTACCAGAGCTGAACTACTGAGCTATTTCAAAATCACTATCCATCCACTTCTAAGTTTAAAAAAGTAAGTACTGTTATTCAACAAAGGTGGAAATTCAGGCTGCAACATTGTGTTCGGAGAAATTTTAAACTGCATGATCTAATTTTACTGTAAAATTAATTTTAGAATGCATATACATCATAAATCTATTTAATCCTTTTCTACATTTTCAGATTCTCTTTGAGTTTCTGGCACACTCTCTTTGAGGTCTGTCTCAGTGTAGCCCAGACTGAGTGAAAAATCACTAGTAGCACAGGCTGGCCTGAAACTTGTGACAACTCACCTGCCTCTCAAATGCTGTGATTACAGGTATGAGCCACCTGATAGAGTAATTCTGCTTTACAAGTTGAGAAATCCAGGACTGATGATGGCTCAGGAGGTAAACTTGTTTGCCTTGCCACCAAGTACAACAATATGAGCCTGACTCCTGGCCCCCACATGCCACAAAGAGAGTAACTGTCTAATGCCCTTCACAGGCAAATGAGGGCACAAGTGTGAGCATGCATACACATGAATAAATGAATATAAAATTAAAGTGGAGAGATGTAAGGAACTTGAGTTAATTAGCAGAGTATTTTACCTAACAACAACAATGTGGCTAAATGTCAGAAGAATGAATTTCCTATAAGATATATAGGAATCTTATATATATAGATTATATATATATATGAATATCCTATAAGATATAAACTATAGGTTTTAGTTAAAGAATGTGAGCAATAGCTATGTCTTTTGAGAATAATTTAGTATGAAATGACTTGGATCACAAAAAAAAAAAAAACCCTAGAAGACTTCAAACAACAGTAACAACATCTAAATATCAGTGCTACACAAATGGGTAAAGGAAGGAGAAAGATACTTTGATAAAACTTAAAAATAATTTACTATTTGTAATAGTAACTATGAAAATACTTCATTTATAAAGTAGTACTATAATTATCCAAATCAGTTGTGGTTGTAAGTAACTCCTATTATTTTCCTCTATGTTTATGCATTTAAGAAACAGTAGATTAAGAAGAGCTTTAGAGTAAAATCTGAATAATCACACAGACATGGACCAACATTTATTACAAACAGGAAAAGGAGATCTAAAAGAGTACAGATTTTAATAAAGGGCTATAAAGCTGAAAAATAGAAATTTCCATAGTCTACATAATTTTATCTGCATTTTAAAAATCACATTCCTCAGTATGTACAAAACATTGTGATACAGTAATTTAAACTGCTACGTAAAGGCATTAAAACAAAATCAAGAATGGAGAAGTTTATTTCAATTTAAGTCATTCATGTTCCATCTTGAGTTCACTTCCATTTTCCAAGTAGGGTTATTTTTGAGAAAAGTAAAAACTGTATCTTACAACCTACTATTTATAAGAAAAGAAAAACAAGTATAGAGCAAAGAATTCATGTTTAAACTTTTAAATGAGAAGCCATCAACTCTCTAAATGCTTTATTAAATCACAGCTTTCACAAACAGCAAGGTGCATCATTGCTGTTACCAGCAGCATGACTTCTTCCTCCTTCAGCTACCCATGAGATCATCCTTCCGTTCGCAAGTCTTATGAATGTGGTTCAATTCAAGATAAATTACTTGGAACAATAAAATATCGTACCTTACATGTTGTCAGTGTTCACTTAATTATGTGAAAAGCTACAGAAACCACAAAGAGGGAGAGAAATTTAGGGGAATAGAGCAAAATTGTGAAATGTTCCTCAATTAGTAACTAGTGACCCATTAAATCCCTCTGAAAGCAGCTCTGTAGAGAGAGCTAAGTTTGATTATGGCTAGAATACCCTAAAATATTAAACAAGAAAAAGTTGTATTTGTTAAGCTTAAAAACAAAACAAAAAACCTAAAATTCACACGAGACATTATATGAATTCAATAAAATTTTAGATGCATTAAAATATTTCTTTTACATAAAAACTAGACAGTCAGATTTAGACACTGTTTCTACCATGTTATTGGTTGTTTTTCTTATTAAATCTTCTGGGGAAGCAGTTATGGAATGCAAGAAAAGCAATGAATTTTAAGGTCTTGAGACAAAAATGATTTTAAATAATGGTAGGTACATTGGTCCAATTTTCAAACTATAAAAATCCACAATTTGGTTCTAAATGTCCAACCACCTAGGTGAATATAACTGCCAATATTTTTAAACTGTAGCAAAAAAGAAAAACAAACACCCAAGTAACAAATTAAAGGTCCCATTTTAAAGTATATATTTTACACAGGTAAACTTACATAATGCTGTTACTGATGAGAAAAGCTATTTTTTCCTAAATAATGGTTATACTCTTATTTTTAATTCATATTTCCAATTAAAAAATTCAAAAAACTATTTTCTTAAGACCTTTCTTACTGAAGCAGAATAAGGAGAATTTTAAGAGATTTCCCTGGGTTAGCATGTTTTCCTACTTACTAAAGATATTTCTCTAGTAGAAAAAGAATCTAATGTATTAGCTACACAATAGTTTAGCTGAATTAAACAAATGTAACATTGTAAATGTCCCACCATGAAATACTGAGTTTTGACAATGTAGTAACAAAGCTTTATTTTCTTGAGTATGCGTACAAGATGTTACAAAACAGTTAGTATAGTGTTATAAGTACTGTAAATAGATTATATGTCTTCATCAAAAATAAAGGTCACATTGAGTGACATGATCCAAGAAAATTTTAGCTTCTTGTGGGTCAAAAGATAAATGTGAAAATAAAAATTAAGAGCAAACCAGAAAAGAGAAAGACAGCTTAGGTATGTATGTCTGAAACCAGAGTTTAATTTAACATTGTAATTTCTAAATCAGAAATATAAAAAATTAAACACACATATATTTGGTATCATTTTTTCAATAGTTTTATACATATACATATATCTGTGATTGTGCTTTATACAATACATATAAATATATATTTGTGTGTGAGTGCAAAGTAGCTGCAAACATTACCACTAAATAAACCAGGCAACTCCTAGCAGTTCTGAACTGTTATATGAACAAATCTGTTATTTAAACAACTTTCAGCCCCCTGGAATAACACCTACTCTTTTGTTCAATTCTTTTTTAGAATATAGCTTGTATCTTAGAGAGGAAATGAGAAAACAAAACAAAACAAAAAAACCCTTTTGTGTGTTTATAATTATGGAATTGGAAACTTATTGCCAATTTCAGCTTAACTTTAAGTTAGTATCTGAACTTTGGAGAAAAAAATTTCATGACTCAGAATGTACTAGTTTGTTTTTCAAAAATAATTATCTTTCAATCATGTTTGTTCTGCTGAATTTAAATATAAACTCATGTGTTTTTAAAGTCAGACTAGAAAGTAAAAGGGGGTCAGGTGATCCTGGTTCTTTGTTTTATCAAGTTATAGGAAATAGTATTGTCTTCAGCATACAGGAGACAGGCCTGTTTGAGTTTCAAGCCCATCTATCTTGATGACTTAAACATACAGAGGAACAGAATGATTCCAAAGGAGAAGTGATGAAACTTTAAAGATATGGTTATGGGCCAAATTACCAGACTCCATTTAAGTTACAATCTCATTCACACATACAAACACAAACATGCAAACCAAACACACATACACACACACACACACAAACACACAATGTTCCCATTATTGCCCAGTAATTTTCCTTCCCTCCAAAATAATACACTATAGAACAGATTCAAATGAGTACACTGTAGCCTGTTTAAATACATTGCTGGTTGAGACTATTCTGAGGATGCATCACAGGTGGATACTGTGCTACAAAGTCTATTTAGTACCACTGATGGTTAAAATTCTTTTAGAGGTCCAAAGGAGACCCATAGACCACCAAATTTCAGCAACAGTAGAGGTCACAGAGTACTTATGTTGAGAATTTAAATTATAAAATATTAAAAGTACTGCATAAGTAGTATAAATAAAAAGAAATGGTTATCATTTTCAGCTTAATGTGGATATTCCAACTATTTCCATTTCTCCCTTCCATCCCATTTATGTTCTTCCGTGAGTGATTACTTAGTGCCAATTAATATTGGCATATTAATATTTTATTGTAGATTTGATTGTTAATTCCAGTCTCACATTTTTTAAAAAAATCATAATAAAAAAAATGGGACCTTAAAGGAAACAGGCCTGACTTCAAGTTAAGACAATCAAAAAGAAAATCAACTATCATTGGGGTAAAGCTAAAGTTTGAGTCATATTAGCTTATTCCTACAAAATGTAAGCTTTATCATACAGCAAAATAACTTCAAATCATTGAAGTGCTTAAACTGACAAACCATGCATTTTTCATAAAATTAAAATGTGAAATAATTATTCTCCAAAAATGTTTCATCTTACCAGATATTTAAAATAATCTATTAAACTAAGCCAACATTTTTTGTATTTTTGTATTAGTTTGTTATAGGAATAAAAGAAAAATGAGATCTAAATAAATGACACAGGAGGCAATAAATTGACACATGACAAGTAAATAAAAGGCTAAAGCACTCCAACACCATTGAAACTGTTTTAATGTTGTTGCAACTCCAAAATGCAACAATCATCAGCTTGTGAAAGACCCAAATTTCAAAAAGTCATTTTAATTACTCCTTCATACCTATTTTACAAAATAAAGACAGAGACATTTAAATCCTCCTTGTCCTAATTATACTACACTCCTAACTTCTTTTCTATCACTATAATGTAAGTTGTAATTCCCACCAGATGCTATATAAGAAAAAATAAATAAAATATTAACCTCTGCTTCAATGTACAGTTTCCAGAATCTGCCAGAACTTGGGAACTGGGCAACAAGGCGTTCGTAAGTCTTCCGTGCTTTGTCTATAGGTTGATTCTAAAATTGAAAACCAATAAACAGCATTTACAATGTTAGGATTACAAAAATATTATCACTGCAGAATCAAGTAGTGTGATTGGACCCATAGAGAAGGAAATGTAATCCTATATCACTAAACCTGTGCCTCTCGAATGAGAATGCTCCAAGCATCAAGGTCATATGGATTCTCTTCTAATTTCTTTTCCGCTTTCTTCACCTTCTCTGGGACATACTCAGCTGCCTGAAGGGGAAAAAAAAAAATAACAACTTGAAGTTATTGTTTTAAAATCTCATGCCCAATTAAGTCAAGAACAACATGTCTATCCCTAGATCCAATGTCAATAAAAGTATTAGAACATGTTAAGAGGAAGGCATTATCTGGACTATGGGAAGTATATACTTTATCAGAAGTTATAGCTGGCATGATGATGTACATCTTTAATCCTACCACTGGGGAGGCAAATGTAGGACGGCTTCTGAGGGAGGTAGACCACTTTTGTTCAATAAAAATGGACTTTATTTTTATGTAAAATACTTCAAAGACACAATTTGTAGCTTGTACATACAGAGTAATGAAAACTACAAAAACAGAGTATGATGTAACTCTATTGTTAGTGTCTGTCCAGCATTCATGAAGTCTCAAGTAACACACACACACACACACACAGGACATGGTGGTTCACATCAATAATTCTAGCACAAGAGGTAGACACAGGGTACTCAGAAGTAGGAGGTTGTCTTTGCTTTACATGAGCTCAATGCCAGTCTGTGCTTCATGACACCCTACATAAAGATAAATGCAATAAACAGAAAAACATACTAAACCAGGCATGGGTACAAACACTGGTAAATTCTAGCACTTAAGAGGCTGATTATAGAAGAGCATGAATTCCAAGCCAGCCTGGTATTCAGTCTGTCTTAAAAAAGAAATCAAGATGTTATACTGGTCATATTTACTAGATGGTGGGTAACAGAGAGCCAAGCTAGGCATGGTGGTATACACCTTTGATCTTAGGAGGCATAGGAAGTGGATCAAAGGAAGTTCTAGGCTAGCTAGGGATACATGGTAAGACCCTATCTTCAAAAACAAAACAAGAAATAGAGATAAATCAGTAGTTAAGACTTCTTTCTGCTCTTTCAGAGGACTGAAGTTCAGATCCCAGAACCCACATAGAATGACTTACAACTTATATCTCCATTTCCAGGAGACAGGCATCCCTCTGGGGCTTCTCTGACTACCTGAATGCACCATGATACATATAAACCCATACAGACACACACAGACATGTAACAAGTAAGCAGGGCAGTGCGGCACGTGCCTTTAATCCTAGCACTTGGGAGGCAGAGGCAGGCAAATCTGTTCAAGGTGGACCTGGTCTACAAAGTGAGCACCTGAACAGCCAGAGCTGTTACACAGAGACCCTGTCTTGAAAAACCAAAAACAAGTAACAAGTAAATCTTTAAAACTTTGTACTCTCTAAACACTACAGTGCCTTAATAACCAGGTCCTAGGCATATGATTACTGACAACTGTTCTACCAGTCTTTTAATAAGGTAGTTTTAGTTTTACTGCAGAAATTTTTTCTTGGAGCTTGGGGTAAGGCCTACCAACACTAGTAGACAACTTGACAAACACATGAGGCTCTAAGTTCAAATCCTAGCATTGCAATGGGAATGCAAACACACACTCTTAAAAAGAAAGGGTGCTAGAGTGATTTGTAGCAGTTAGCACTTGTATTTCTCAGAGAGCCTCTGTTAAGTTCCTTGCACACAAATGACAGCTCACCACAATCTAGAATTCTAGTTCCTGTGGTGATATATTGTATATCGAATAAAGTCTGCCTGGAAATCAGAGGAAAGAGCAACCCAGAGTTAGCCATAGAGGTCAGGGAGTGGTGGCACACACCTTTAATCCCAGAGGCAAAGATCCATCTGAATCTCTGTTTAAGGTCAAGCTTAAAAGGTAGCGTGGTGGTGATACACACCTTTAATCCCAGCACCAGGGATCCTGTGCCTAGGCTCCCAACAGAAGGGAAACACACACACAACTTTAATCCTAACAGTAGGACACACACACATATATACCTTTAATCCTAACAACAGGAAAGCTGACCCAGGAAGTGAGACAGCTGGGGGAGAAAGAAAGATAAGATGGGAGGAGGTAGGAGTTCGGCCCTACAAAAGCAATCCCCTTTCAGTGGAGGACGCAGGCATTCATTCATTCTAAGGATTCCTGAGTGGCTAGGAGAAAAATGGCTGTGGCTTGTTTCTTAGTCTCTCTAATCTTTCACCTTTCCCCCAATATCTGGCTTTGGGTTTTTACTATAAGACCATAGTAAATACATCTTATAGTAAAAGGATTCCTGCAATAGGTTCCCATGCTTTGTCCTCAGTGAACACAGGGTAGATACATGGTACACATACACACATGCAGGCAAAATAGTCATATACATTAAAATGGTATAGAATATTCCTGCAAATCAGAATGAAAAGTGATACTCAAAACAAATCTACAAATACTGACATACTAAGTAAATTTTACCCACCTCCCCAACACCTTTGGACTTCCTGTCTTAGGTGTTGAGATAACAGGTATGTATCATCACAACTGACTTACCATCACTACCCTCCTTTCTGAGATGGGGCCTCACCATGTAACTCTGGATGTCCTGGAATTCACTATATAGACCAGTCTAGTCTTGAACTCAGAGATCCACCTGTCTCTGACAGGATTAAAGTGCTGGTTTTAAAAACATGTGCCACCACACCTGGCAACACCCCAATTTTATAAATAATTTGTTAAGAAACAATTCAGTCAAGCATCAATCTAGGAAAGTTTTAAAAGTCATCTCTTTAGAATAAAATTGCCTGAAAGAAGTAAGATCTTTTCAAAAAAATATTGCTCATGGTAAAAGTGCATGTTTAGCATTTGCAAGGCTCTGGGGTCCATCTTTATCATACATACACACAAAAGAACCAGATGATATTCTGAGATATATCTAGGTTTTCTCATAACCTTTTTAAAAAAGGTAACTACATTTTAAATTTTTTAATTAACAAATTTAAAAGAAACAACACAGATGGGTATGTGGCACATGCTTTATAATCAATCCCAGCATTTGGGAGGCAGAGGCAGGAGGATCTTGGTAGGCCTTTGAGGTCAGTCTGGCCTACTAGTAAATAAATCAACCAGGGTACACAGTTAGATCCTGTCTACAAACTGTATGTGTAAAACACATAAAAGGACAGTAGTAGCCACTAAGCTTACTACCATAAAGTCTACTCAGTAAGACAGGGCAAATAACTTTTTACACACCCAAAAAGAATCAAGATGTTCTCATGGGACAGAAATGAAATGTTCTATAATTAACAAAACTCAAAACTTACCTCATACTGAATATCATTTCTAGCAACTTATACTACTATACAACAATGTACAAGAAAACAGTCAACTACTGGCCTGTTGTCTAAGACTAGTAATATTTAAATAGCCATATATAAAAAGAACTAGTATCGAGGTATCACAAACTCAGAAAGATAAGCAGGGGATGTACTCACTCATTAGTGGTCTCTAAACAAACTAACAAGAAAAAAACCAAGCATGCCCAGGCTGCAAACCATGACCACTAAACAGCTTGGGATCAGAAACACCCTGGATTGACCCTTCGGATCCCACTCCCCCTAGAGGAACACCTGACTCACTCTTGAGGGAGGGGGGACAAAACTGGATTTGCCAGAAGTGGAGACTGAACTAAGTATTATTGGATCAGTGGGACCATGAGACTGTCTGCTGCCTGCCCAGGGAGGGGATGGGGAGTTGTGGAGAAGAAAAAAATGACCTGATATGGTGGGAGGGGGAAGGGACCTTGAATAAGGATATACAGGGATAGAAAGAAAAAAAAAAAAAATCCAGAGGGAAAGCTGAACACAAAGTAATTTTATGTGTAGCAAATTATTTGCATTATCATCCTTGATAAGTCATGCTTATGATTTTTATTTTCTTTATAGTTATTGTTAACTTATCCGCATTTTAAATTCAATTTACTGTTTTTCTTGATAAACACACACAAAAAGAACTAGTTAAATTATGAAATTTGCAGTCATTAAAAACAGTAAGTATAAGTAGCGAACTATTACAATTTCTATAATAATGGCTAAAATGAGAGCTCCAATCTGGAGCATAGAGGTAAACAGGGAGTACAAACAAGCCTGGGGAAAAAATAAGAGTTCCTAAAATGATCTCAAATCATGATAAAAATTGCTTAAGAGTTGGTTCAGTGGTTAGGAGCACTTGCAACTCTTACAGGGGTTCAATTCCCAGCACCTATACTGAGTCTCACAAACACCTGTAAGTCTGGTTCCAGAAGATCAAATGCCTTCAGGTATGCCTATGGTACACAGAGATACATACACCCAGGTAAAACACTCATACACAATTAAGAAATAAAATACCTTGACATTAAATAAGAAATAGTTATGCAAACTTGATAACCTATATTCGATACCTGAAACCCAAAAAATGTTGTCCTCTGACCTCCATACACCCACGTAGACATGCATAAGCAGTACACACACGCTAAAAATAGTAATAATTTTAAAAACAGGACTAAAAGGAGGAGGGTTTAGAGAAATGGTTCAAAGTTAGTAAGTCCTACTTTGCATTCATGAGAACTGGAGTTCAGATCCCAGCACTCACGTCAAAGGAATAGGCAGAAAATTAGGAAGATAACTCACTACTCCACATGCAATACAGGCAATCACACATAGCCGCCTGATGACCTCAGATCATCAGGACCCTCCCTCAGAGTGGAAGAAGTGATTCTTCCAAGTTGTCAAGACCTCCATAAAGCACCTGCCCACCTACATACACAAAATAAAAACTTTAAATGCAATAAACTTTAGAAATTACACTTAAAAAAAATAGATACAAGGTATAGACCTTTTTTAACCTTTAAGTAGCATAGCTCACGTATACAATAAATCCAATAATACTCTAAATTTGCTACTAAAAATTTTAACAACCATTTTTCCCCTGGTACTAAAAAAAAATCTGTGCCCTCAAGGGAAAATGACTGTTGATTTAAAAAAACAACAAAAAACACTGCCAAAGTTTACTGTTGCAATTTTTTTTTTTTTTTTAATTTCTGTGTGGTGGTTTGAATAAGAACGGTCCCCAGAGACACATGTTAGGAAATGCAACCTTGTAGACCAGGCTTGCCTTGAATTCACAGGGTCTGTTTGCTTCCCTAGCATTGAGGTTAAAGGCATGCACCATCATGCCCCACCACTGTCCAGCTTAAACTTTCTTTCTCAAGTTACCATGTTCATGGTGTTTTGTTACAGCAATAGAAGTAATCAAGTATAAGGGTGTTTAATTTTGTACTGTGAGAACTATTTAAAGTGGCTAATAGTTTATGAGAGCTCACTTAGAGTTCAAGATCTGCTTGATAGAAAATTAATCCCTCATATTAAATAATTACATACTATAAAATGAATAAAATTAAAAAATACCTACATATGCATTGTTACACTACATTGGTCTACATATGCAATGTTAACACTAAGACTAAGGTAAGAGGATTGCTATGAATTTGAGATTAATCTGCCCTCCAAGGTAAGACTGTTTCAAAATCATTTTTTCTAACCAAGTTTATGTCAGCATTTCCCATAGGCTTAATCCTAACACACACACACACACACACACACACACACACACACACACACCAACACACACACCACACCAACACACACACAAGAGCCATAAATAAAATGTTAAAAGAAAATGCTAGAAAAAAAACTCTTAATTTCATTAAAGCCTGAAAATTCTATACACAAGCAACTGTAGGAACATCAAGATTAACAGTTGTAATTCTATTTTTCTGTCTAGTGATGAAGTAAAATGTTTGTAAAGTAATCTACATAGGTAATTCTCAACTGTATTAACAATGGAAGATTCAGTCTGTTGCTGAGGGGAAAGCTGGATGCCACTGCAGGGCCTTGAGTGTCCCAAATTCTTACTAGGTTGGTGAAGGTTCCACATGTAAATTCTTTGGTTATCCTCATCAGTCCTATCCATAAAACTACCAGTAGAAACTTGACACTCAGGTAAACCACCAAACCAGCACAGGGAGATAGATCTATGGGCTGACAATCTTCAGGAGCAAGAGCTGTGGCCAAGTTGTACCACACTACTGGTGGCTCTCACATTGCAGCTGGGAGGAAGTACAGTACTTTCTAGCTCCAGCATTCACAGTAACAGTGAGGCTTGTGAAATTCATACCCAACAAACAATTTAGGGCAGTCAAACAGACAAACCTTCCAAACCAACAACAATGGAAGCTATCCAAAATGGTTACAAGCACATACCCTACTAGCTATGGCCACATTTAAATTCCACAAAAACCCCTTCAGCTGGTAGATTAAAAGCTACATGGGGAGGGGGGAGGGTGTGTCTTTTTGGGTTTTTTTTTTTTTTTGAGACAAGGTTTCTCTCTGTAGCCCGAGCTGTCCTGGAACTTGTTCTATCTATAGACTATGCTGTCCTCAAACTCAGAGATCTGCCTGCCTCTGCCTCCCAAGTACTGGTATTAAAGGCATATGCCACCCAGTACCAGCTAATCTGAAAATCAAAAGGGATGAGACAGTGTGTGCCTCATAGCTTAATTCCATATGAGCTTTACAATATCATCTATGAAACACATTTGAAAGAAAACAAAAACACCTGAGATGAATCTGACCAAGCCTCAAATCCAATTAGCAGTTTCTAGAAAGTATACTCTAGAACAGAAACATGTTGAAGTGCAATTAACAAAATAAGTAAGAAAAAAATTGAGTTTTGTTTTTCTTGTTTTGCCACCACCCAGCTAAAAGCTACAATTCTATCTTCTGTCACATTATAGAACAAAAAACCCCTTAAGTTTCCTAGTATGAAAAAAAAAAAAAAGAGAAATAGTAGTTGTAAATCTAGTCAAAAGGACTGTGACAAGGAAGGTCACAGGCCTTAGTGAGGAAGTGAAATTATTTTGTTAAATGGACATGATGCACCTGTCAAACTCCTTTCTAAATAATTATGTTTATGCCCATATATTAGTGCTGCTGCTAGGTTTGGTCAGAAAAGTGTCTGTTTGAAGTAAGTAGCAGTTAATTATCAGACTCAAGACAGGTCAAAGTGATGAGAATAAGTGGCTACGGAATGATTAATTTTAAATTGGATGTCTACATCACCTTTCCTCCAAGGCTCACAGAACACTTCAGAAAAGGGAGTGGAAAGGATTAAAAAGCCAGAGGAAGGGGATGTGGTGCAGAAAGCTTCTTTCTTGGTAGGACATGGCCACTGCACTCTTGAACACATAACAGCTGTGATCACCTTTCTTACACCTAAAGATGACTGGGTCCATAAACATGGGCTCACTAGGCCCCTTCTGAGCATCTACAGGCAGTTAATAGCTCCTGTATGAAATGTCATAATAAAAATCCACTATGCATTAATTAATATATGCTAATAAAAACATTTTAAAAGACAGAGTCTCCATAGCTAAAGCAAAAAAAAAAAAAAAAGGACACAGAAGAAAAACTTGGGGCAAGTTTCTATGCCTATCTCAAGAGAGATGAAGGTTGCCAACTGCACATCTTAGCAAAAGGACAGGTAGCCTTTCAGTCAAACAAAGGCAGTGAGTTTGTGGTCAGCCCGTCTACAAGTTGAATTATGAGATAGCCAGAGCTGGATAGTAGGATCGTGTCCTTTTTTTAAAAAATTAAGTACCAAAGTACAGCTTTTGTCTTCAGGAGACACTAGGGAGAAACAAGCAGTGTGGAGCACTAAACTAAATAAACACACCAAAAGTTAAACTAATTCTTAAGGTTCATTATCAATCACTTAATCTTCTATGTGGTTATTAGCAACTTGATCACAAATGACTACAAGTAGATTATACATTATATTACTTACTATTGGGTCCCAATATAGCAATTATTTTTAGTAATAACTTTGGAACATGAATCACATACTGTTCAATCCACCCTTTAAAAGATATGCCATTTTCCCCCTCCTTCCTTTGAAAATGGGATTTCCCTGTGCAGCCAGGGCTGGCCTTAAACTCAACAGATCACCTGCTCCTGCATCCCAAGAACTCACTATGCCTGGCCAACATATCCAAGAGATTTCTTAAAAAATGTAGTTTTTTGCAGTGGTAATACATGCCTTTAATCCCAGAGGCAGATGGATCTGTAAATTGGAGGACAGCCTGATCCACAAAGTGAGTTCCGTATCACAGAGAAATCCTGTCTTGAACACCCCCCCACAAAGATGTAGGCTTTATCAGTGCATATATTAGAAACTAAAAATGAATTTAAAAAATTAAAAGTAGCAAACTCATTTAAAAATAAGTACCTTGAGAGACTATATTGTTAAGCAGGCAGAGCACTTGCTGGTACTTATAAGGTTCTGTGTTCAAATTCAGCACAAAGAAAACCTTAAACATCAATATATATATTTTGGAAATGTACTATATAAAACAAGAAAAAGATGGCTGTGGTTGTTTTGTGCACAGGGTAATCAAACTTAGGTATTGCACATGCTGGTTAAAAACTCTACTACAGAGCTATTTCCTAATCAATGGTTGTGTATTTGGGTGATCTTTTAAGTATCTAGTTGAGGGGCTGGAGAGATGGCTCAGTTAAGAGCCCTGGCTGCTCTTCCAGAAGATCTGGGTTCAGTTCCCAACACTCCCATTGTGCCTTCTTGGGCCTCCACGGGTACCAGGAACAGACATGGCACCAATCTACCCATAAACAAAACACTCATATACATAAAAGAGAATAAAAATTTATTTTGAAAGAAGAGATATAGGTATTGTGCCTCAATAATAGACAGAACATTTGTCTAGCAAGCTTAAGCCCCAGGCTTGAGTTTCTGATCAAGTAAATTCAAGCAATTCATAAAACAAACAAACAAAACAAAAACAAAAAAAGTCTTACATTTGTTTTGTATGTATATAGACATTTTCCCTGCAGGTATGTCTACTGTATGCAAATAGTGCCTACAGAGGCAAGATGAGGGCACTGGATCCTGAAGTTATAGGTGTCTATTAATTTCCATGTAGATACTGAACCAAGGTCCTCTGCAAAAGCAACATGTGTTTTTAACTTTAATACTATTAAAAAAAAAGAAGAAGGAGAAGAAGGAGGAGGAGGAGGAGGAAGAGGAAGGCTGGGCGTATAGCTCAGGACTAAAATATTTGCATAGCCATGAATGAGGCCCTGAGTTTAATTTCAGCACCATAGAAACAAAAATAAATAAAAACACAAGGAAAAAATGTAATTCTTTCTATTCCTACTAAGGAAGTAAGAGAATGAAGGACAGAGCTTTCTCTAAATAACGATTCAGGGTAAACTGGAGTGGTGTTGCATAGGGGATTCAAAGTAAAACTGAAACAGAAATCAGTTTAGGCAGGCAAACTGTAACAAATTCAAAGACCAGCCCAGGTTACACAATGAGTTCTAAGATATCCTGGGCTATACACATACATACAATTAAAGAGGCTGGCTTCATTTAAGTGATATACATTAAAATATGGGGGAGGGAAGAAGCTATAGAGATGTCTCAGTGATTAAGAGCACTTATTCTTCTTCCCAAGTTCAATTCCCAGAACCCACCAGGCATCTCTCAACCACCAGTTAACTCAAGGTCTAGAGGGATCTGATGTCTCTGGCCTGAGGGCACTTGCACTCATATGTACAAAACACAATGTATTATACACATAATTAAAAATAATTTTAAAACAAAGCTTTAATATAAACAAACCAGGCATGGTGGAACATGCCTTTAATTCCAGGACTTGGGAAGCAGAGGCAGGTCTCCAAGTTTTAAACCAGCTTGGCCTACATAGCAAATTCCAGGATAGACGGGCTACACAGAGACTCTGTCTCAAAACAAACTAATATACATATGAATTAAGGGGGGGGGGTTTCAAAAGGATATCACACACACAGGGAGACACAACAGTTGATTGAGAAGTTAAGAGGAATTAAATCTATTATTAGATAATAAGCTCTTGCCTGTGACCAACTAACTGAGCAAGCAGAAATCAGCCAATTTCCATTATGAAGTATTTTCTATTATTGAATGTACTAACTATAGTGAGGGAGAGTTAAGGAGGAAAATCAGCAAAATGTTATTCTCATATATTCTGTAGTTTTACTACTTTTTTTTTTTTTTTTTTTTTACCCAAGTATATATTTAAAAGCAACTTATGGCTGGGCATGATGGTTCACACTGTAATCCCAGCACTGGGACTGAAGCTTCCAAACTGAAGAAGCTAGAAGACTGAATTCAGGGCCAGCAAGTTCTGTACTTTGAGACTATCAAGAAAAGCTTGAGCTAAGAAAATGAATTTAAGGACATTTATCCTCTTCCCCAGAATTCTGAGGTTTGCAACCTTTCATTTTCTTAAAATCATCATGTACATGTTATTTTCTTTCTTTAGTGTTTTAAATGAAGACCCTCAGTTTACTAACAGAATAAGAAATGGCAATCTGAAATCAAGCAGTTATATTTTTATAAAAGATTTAAATAATTATGACAGAAATGGGTCCTGAACTCCACTGTGAGAGACAGAAAATAATATAGTCAATGCCACATACCAAACAGGACTATAATGAAAATTCCAGCACATTTAAATTTAATGACCTCCTTTTTTTTTTGAGACCGGGTTTCTCTGTGTAGCCCTGGCTATCCTGAAACTCACTCTGTAGACTAGGCTAGCCTCAAACTCAAGACTTCCATCCTCCTGTCTATGCCTCCCAAGTGTTGGGATTAAAGGCATGGGCTACCACTGCCAGGGCTGTTTAATGGCATCTTGACCATCAGTTTAAATGCAATTACTGGTGTTGGAAATGATGCTGACAAATATAAACAAAGGTCTGGCATGTATATAATTACACATAGTACATAATACTTTATATTTATTTATTTTTACTTCATGTACATTCATGTTTGTTTGAATGTATGTTTGTGTGGAGGTGTCAGAGGATCCCCTGAAACTGGAGTTACAGGCAATTATAAGCTGCCATGTTACTTGCTGGGAACTGAACCTGGTCCTCTGGAAGAGCAGCCAGTGGTCCTAACGACTCACTGAGCCATCTCTTCAGCCCCCTTTACAATATATTTTTAAAGAAAATACATAACACAAAATTGTTTTTCATTGATGAAAAACTAAAATATATCAGTAGGTGGTAGCACACGCCTTTAATCCCAGCACAGGAGGCAATAGGTGGATCTGAGTTCTGAGACAGTCTGGTTGGTGAGGAGTGAGAGTGAGTATGGATAGATGGACAACTTAAAAGGTGTAGGCAGAAATGGTAGTACATGCTCTGGAGGCAGAAGCAGGCAGATCATTGTGAGTTTGAAGTCTATGTGGTGAGTTCCGGGCCAGCCAGAGCTACAATGTGAGACCCTGTCTCAAACAAACAAGATAGTAAGGTATATTTCATACCTTTAATGCAAACACTAGAGGCAGAGGCAGAGGGGTCTTTCTGTAAGTTCCAAGCCTTATAGGCTACAGAGTTAAAAACCCTGTCTTACTCAGGAAGCTGAGACAAGTAGTTGGATTTCTCAGCAGCTTCAGCTACATAGCCAGACTCTGTCAAAACAGTTTATTATATAACAATATTATTCCAGTATGGTTGCTTATGCCTCTAACACAGCATTTAGGAGGCTGAGTGAGGCAGAAATGCCTTGAGTTTATAGGCAGCCTACTGAGTAACCTGGGTTACAGAGTAAGACCACTCTCACAAACAAATCAAAAAGCATGTGATAACATGCCTGAGGCATGTTCCATTCCTAACACCGATGGAAAACACCAAATAAACCAACTAGTATGCCCATCAGGCCAGGAAGCAGCTTCCTTCCTCTCTACTTTTTTCCTTTCCCACTCATTTTTGGATTTCCACCAGGGAAACTTAATGTCTTATACATGCCAGGCAAGTATCCTACCATATTCTCACAGCAAAGCTCTTCACTACACTATTTTTATTTTGTTTTGTTCAGTTCAATATGCCTTTTAGAGCAACAGGCTAATAGGATTCTGCTATTAACTACACACATACATACTTACATACATATCCCTACCACAAAACCCTAGACTGTGACATATAGTTTGTGAAAGAATGTTCACTGTATAATGTTTAACACAACAAAAATGACTTCAAGAATATCATGAAACATGACTTACCTACATGACTATTATGCACTCTATCTGTTCTAAATACACTTTCCAAATATCATATATCCATAAAATATAAGATGGTACTAAACCCTAATTTAATTTTTGCTTAAAATACTAAAAAAAAAAAAAAAAACTGCATATAGTACACATATAAAGTCTTCTTTTCTCTCTGCAACCTTCTTCCAAAAATAAATGGGCCAAACATGGTGGTGCACATGTTCAATCCCAGCACTTGAGAGTTAGAGGTAAGTGGATCTCTATAGGCTTTGAGGCCAGCCTGGTCTATATAGCGAGTTCAGGCCAATGAGGAATATATAGTGCGACCCTACCTCAAAAAAATAAAAATAAAAAAGGTAAATAAACAAGTTTAATTTAGCCAATTTACATGTTCAATGAGTAAAGTATTTTACAGAACAGGTGTCACATTTAGGCCAGTTTGGTCCTGTGTTCCTTTGTCAATGTAAACTATTTCAAGAAAAGCAGTCTGTATCTGATATTATATAGTAATAACCCCTCTAATTTTTCCAAAATGAAAAATCCTGTTCAATTTAAAAGCAAAACAAAAAATAATCTAGGAGTAAGGTTTTGGTAGATAATAATTATGCTCACTTCTTCATCTCCTAGGAAGTAAACATAAATAAATACAAAGGGCTGGGGATGTAGTACTGTGGAACACAAGGTAGCATAATCAAGGTTCAATAACCAGGAATCTAAGAAAATCACCATTAAGACAAAACAAAACAAAAACCAACAACATGGGCTAGATAGATGGCTCAGTGGTTAAGAGCACTGACTGTTCTCCTAGAGGTCCTGAGTTCAATTCCCAGCAATCATATGGTAGCTCAGAACTATTTGTAATGAGATCTGGTGCCCTCTTCTGTCCCACAGGCATACATGCAGCTGCATAATAAATAAATCTTAAAAACAAAAACCACAACAAAAGCACTCTCTGATAAAACATCATCTAGCAAGAATGCTGTCCAAAGTTCAATACTAGGAAAAAAACAGAAGAAAAAGTCATCTGGGAAGCTGCAGGAAAAGAGAAATTTTTGAGCTGAGCACATGCCTATAATTCCAGCATTTAGAAGATGGAGTTCAAGTCTAGCCTGAGCTACCAAAGACCCAGTTAACATAAAAAGCAAAAACTTAACCTTTAGAATTTGATAAACAAGGCTCTTTCAACCAAGACTAGCAAAAATCTGGTTTACTAGATTAAGTGGTACATTAGAAAAATAAAAAACATAGTTTTGCCATTCTAATTTTATTCAATATTTACATAATTAAATTATCTATGAAACTATAAATAGTTCAAATAGCTGGGTAAAGTAGTATATACTTAAAATTCTAGTACCCAGTGTCCAAATGTCCAAAAGTTCTAAGCCAGACTATACTATAAAGACAGCCTACCACTAAATAAAACTTCACTGACTCAAATCCCTTTTTAGAGCTCTTCTCATACAATTGCCAACAGCCCAAACAAAAAAGACCCAAATTTACAACTGGATTTTGTTTAAGGAGAAATACAAATATGGAATATGGTAGAAAGCTTAAAACCAGCCAGAACTACATAATGACACTATCAAAATAATAGGGGATTGAAGGACAAAGGTTTACACATTTTCATTAAAACATCACACTTCTTGATGAGGCTATAACTCAGTGGTTGAGTGCTTCTCTGAATGCACAAGGTCCTGGGTTCAATCACCACCTTGGGTGGTACAGGATGACACAAAACAAAAAACCCACACAATTCTATAAACAAAATCATGGCAATATTTTTGTCTTTACAATTTTATATAAAGCAATGAATTTCAGATATATGCAAATTTGCTTCACTTTCAGAAAACAAAAACACTAGCTCAGAAAAAAGAGTGGAACAAAAGAAACGGTTTTGGTGAAATAATTCAAAGACATTTTATTCGTGGCCATTCCAACTTTAGATAAAATGCAAAAACACTACCAAGATTTCAGGGATAAAATTGATCCTCAAGCAAACAGAAGTTTTGCTCACTTTCCCAAAGAAAGTAAATTTACCCTTATACTTCATTAACAAACATTGCTATTTCATGTCATCCATTAACTTCCAATAGTTTACAGGTTATAAGCTGGAAACTTGGGGAAAAAAAACCAACACACTTCGTTGCTACTGCAACAGGAAGCTTAGGATTTTGCAGGACTTTCTTTAAAAAAAAAAAAAAAAAAAAAAAAAAAAAAAAAAAAAAAAAAAAAAAAAAAAAAAAAAAAAAAAAAAAAAAAAAAAAAAAAAAAAAAAAAAAAAAAAAAAAAAAAAAAAAAAAAAAAAAAAAAAAAAAAAAAAAAAAAAAAAAAAAAAAAATTTTTTTTTTTTTTTAAAAAAAAAAAAAAAAAACAATGAAGGCAAACACTGCCCTACAAAATTTAGGCTATAAAAGAGTAAAAGAACCCGACATGGAGATGCACGTTAGTACTCCCAACTAATCTTAGCACTGGAGAGGCTGAGGAAGCAAGCTTGTCACTAGTTCGCACCCAGTGAAGGCTATAAAGGAAAAACTCTACTTAAAAAATAAAAAGACAGCAAAAGGAAAAGTGAGAGTGTCTCATATCTAAAACTGCGACTTTTAAAATACTTAAACATCACTCATATCTACCATTCAAACAGGTAGTGGCTACAGCGACCAAAGCACATTGTTTCCAATTTATCAAATCCTGAAATGTTTGAGTAGTCACAAAAGCAAAACTTCAGTGTACCTAGGCGAGAGAAAATCCATCAATTCCCCCAAGGCTCGGCATTGCTCCGCTCTGCTCTGGACTGCGGCTTTTTAACCTTCGCTCTCTCAAGGGCCTATTTTTCTAGATTAGTTCCGTTTCTATGTCTGGGGACAGGCGGACTGGGAAACACTGCCATGGCAGGTACACGTTAAAATCCTCCCGAACACCAAATGATATCCAATAAGTCGCCCTGATCGAAGAACAGCAACGAACAGGGCGAAGCAACCTCTCAGCTATTGTCTGAGTCAAATGCTTGTTCCTGAGACCGCCACAGAGAAGCCCAAATCACTGAAGACCTCGGGGTGGGGTGTTCTCCACCCCCAGGGTCACCGGACCTCCAGGGCACTTCCCCACGCGAACACGGCTGCAGTGTTCGCGCACACAGGGCCGGACAGAGAAAGAGGTCGCCACGAGGCCCCACAGCTCTCGCTCCTCACCTGCTCCGCGGCTGCGTCTCCTGACATGGCCTCGAGGGATTACAGCGTACACACTGGCCGGCAATGGGAAGCTGGAAAGGAAAAATTAAGCTAAAATCAAGCCCCCCGAAAAAGCAGTAACACTACCCCCAGCCCAGCCGAGCCGGAGTCGCCACGGGAATAGCCACCGCCCACTCGGATATGAATTAAGATGGCTGCGCGCCCCGGCCGGCTGAGGGGGTATTCACTTCCGGGACAATGGGCGGGGCTAGGGCTCAACTCCCGGATTATTAGAGGTGCACAAGCGCAGAGCGATCTCAGGGGGCGGGCTCAATGCAAGAGCTACCGTCATGCCCCGGAACTGATGACAGCGCTACCCAGACTTCCGAGAGCGGCGAAAGGTTCAGCCTATTGGTCTGAGATCTCCCGCGCTTCTTGGAATTGAATTATTGAGTTGCAGAGCCCAGCTCCTCCCTGTTGAAACCTGACTGCCAATCAGTTCAGTTCAGGCAGACAGACCATTTTAGGGAACAGCGCTGGGATTCAGTGAAATTCCTCTCATGTTTAAGGGATAAGGAGTTTATTATAGCGTTTTGTTGCCTCGGCTAGCGCTCTTTTTTGGAGATGAGAGGAACAAATCACGTCCGTATTAACTTTTGCTGTCACTCGGGATTTTAGCCTGGCGTGTCTGCGAAATTGTGGTAATAGCGCAGCTCGTTGTTGCTTTGAATCCAGACTTCTCACCTCACTAGAGAAGTAACCTGGGCAGTTTGCATTCTTTGGGTCACAATTGCCTTCTCTGTAGATAGGAATGACAACCGCAGCTGATTACGTTCTAACGGTTTGATTTTATACCCATTGAGAAGTGTGGTCCTCACCCCTCATCAAGAAAACTTCTCTTTGCAACACAGACCATTATCGAAAACCACAACGAATCAGAATTCAGTTGTGGAGTCTAATCCCAACTGATACAAGGCCAAAGGGGTCATTGTGCAAGAGGAAAGAGAAAAAAATTAGGTGACAGAGGGATACAGAATTTGCTGTGAGTTTTCGTGTTTTAGGAATGTCAGAAATTACACCCATAAGTCTCACCAAACCGTGACTGCGTCAACATGAGCTGAACAAACAATAACAACAATGGACAGAGGAAAACTCACAAGCCCTCAATCCTACACAAAGAACTACAACCAACCAAGAAATGCTTGAGAATGGGAGAAAACGTCTTCCCCAGGGAAGAGCATACTAATTGATTTATCCAATGTCAGATAGTCAGCCCTGAAACTATACATACAAGTAACATACAGAGTGAGCAGATTGTATTTATATATTTAGGAAATATATGTTTATACATACATACAATATATAACAACAATTAATAAGGAAAGAGCCTGAAATTTTTATTTTTCATTTTATTTTTGATAGAGTCTCACTGTGTAGTCCTGGCTGTTCTGGAACTTGCTATGTAGACCAGAACTCACAGAGGTCCACCTGCCTCTGCCTCTAAAGAGCTGGGGCAAAGGCATGCTACACCACTGTGCCTGGGTGATGCTATGAATTGAAAGAGCATAGAGGGGCATATGTGATGGTTTGGGTGAAAGAATGGGAAGAGGGAAATGATGTTATAATAATCTAAAAAAATAAAGGGAATAATCCAAAACATTAATCTGCCTATTCTGAGCATTCCATGTAAATGCACTTACATATAAAAAATAATAGAGGGGCTGGAGAGATGGCTCAGCGGTTAAGAGCACCCTCTGCTCTTCCAGAGGACCCGGGTTCCATTCCCAGCACCCACATGGCAGCTAACAACTGTCTGTAGTTCCAGTTCCAGGCAAACACCAAGGCAAATAATTAAATAAAATAATAAAATAAAAAAGTGTTTTTTTAAAAAAAATAATAATAATAGAAAATATTTTATTTTTTTAAAATAGTTCTTTTTAAAAGAGAATTTTCCCTTAATTAATTCATATAAGAAAGGCAGGGGTGGGGCTGGAGAGATGATTCAATGGTTAAGAGCACTGGTTGCTTTTCCAAAAGACTCAGGTTCGATTCCCAGCACCCACACCGCAGCTCATAATGGTCTATAACTCCATTCCCAGGGGATCTAACACCCTCACACAGATATACATGCAAACACACACCAATGCACATAAATAAAAATAAAATCATTTTAAAAAGAAAAGCAAGACTGAGAGTAATGGTGCACACATTTAATCCCAACACTTGGGAGGCAGAGACAGGTGGATCTCTGAGTTAGAGACCAGCCTCAAGGTCTACAGAGAGAGTTCTAGGACAGCCAGGGCTACTTAGAGAAACCCTATCTTAAAAAAAACCAAAAGATTAAAACCACCCACATGGCAGCTCACAACCGTCTGTAGTTCCAGTTCCCAGTTCCAGGCAAACACCAAGGCAAATAAGTAAAAATAAATAAAGTTTATTTTTGGAGGTAGCCCTGGTTATGGAGGAGGAAGAGGAGGATATGGTGGTGGAGGACCTGGATATGGCAACCAGGGTGGGGGCTACGGAGGTGGTTATGACAACTATGGAGGAGGAAATTATGGAAGTGGAAATTACAATGATTTTGGAAATTATAACCAGCAACTTTCTAACTATGGCCCAATGAAGAGTGGAAACTTTGGTGGTAGCAGGAACATGGGAGGATCATATGGTGGAGGAAACTATGGTCCTGGAGGAAGTGGAGGAAGTGGGGGCTATGGTGGGAGGAGCCAATATTGAGCTTCTTCCTACTTACCATGGGCTTCACTGTATAAATAGGAGAGGATGAGAGCCCAGAGGTAACAGAACAGCTTCAGGTTATCGAAATAACAATGTTAAGGAAACTCTTATCTCAGTCATGCATAAATATGCAGTGATATGACAGAAGACACCAGAGCAGATGCAGAAAGCCATTTTGTGAATGGATTGGATTATTTAATAACATTACCTTACTGTGGAGGAAGGATTGTAAAAATGCCTTTGAGACAGTTTCTTAGCTTTTTAATTGTTGTTTCTTTCTAGTGGTCTTTGTAAGAGTGTAGAAGCATTCCTTCTTTGATAATGTTAAATTTGTAAGTTTCAGGTGACATGTGAAACCTTTTTTAAGATTTTTCTCAAAAGTTTTAAAAAGCTATTAGCCAGGATCATGGTGTAATAAGACATAACATTTTTCCTTTAAAAATTTTAAGTGTGTGTGTAGAGTTAAGAAGCTGTTGTACATTTATGATTTAATAAAATAATTCTAAAGGAAAAAAAATTTTTCACTTTCCATTTTTGTTTGTTTTGTTTTAATAAAACACTTCAGAGATAAAAGTTAAAAATAGGGCTGAGTTCTCTCTACAGAGTGCTTGTCTAGCATACATAAGTTCTTCATTGATTCCCAGCACCACAAAAGCCCACATGCCTATAATTGTAAAACTCTAGAGGTAGATGCTAGATGTGGGGTGGACTTTCTATACAATGTGAATATGTGTTACTACCATTCGTTAATAAGTTGTTTTGGCCTTTGGTAAGACAGCTTACAGCCACACAGGGAATCCAAATAGAAATACAGGAGAAGAAAGGCAAGGTCAAGGTAGCCAATCAACAGGCAAGATGAAAAAGTCCTGGCAAGCCATCGACCACGTGTCAATATATAGATTAACAGAAATAGATTCAAGAGCTAGCTAGCAAGAAGCCTGAGCCATAGAGCAAAGAGTTTGTAATTAATTCAAACTGGATTTTTATTTAATTATAAACTGTTTGGTCTATGAATTAATTCAAGCTGGAATTAAAAGTCATTCTTTACTGTAATTTAGAAGCCCCCATCTAGCATATATGAGACCCTGTCACAAAAAAAAAGTGTGTGTGTGTGTGTATGTGTGCTCAGAGCTAGTGAAATGGCTCAGGGGGCTACAGTATATGCTGCCCAGCAATCACATGGTAGAAGGAGTGAACCAGCTCCTACAAATTATCATCTGGCCTCCACATTTGAGCCATGTCACACATGCACCCATCCACCTACCTACACACACACACACACACACACACACACACACACACACACACACACACACACACACCAAATATACCTACTTTGATCTGGAGATTAACACTTTTGGCTTGTTTGTGTTGTATGAATATATTTGCAGATATTTGTGGGGATTGTTTGTTGTTGTTTGGTTTGGTTTGGTTTGGTTGCTGGCTTTTTGAGAGGAAGTTTCTCTACACAGTCTTGGATGGTGTAGTCTAGGGCCACCTTCCACATCAAGCTGCTACTATCTTCAGGAGTTTTGCTAGGCCTGCTTGCAAAAGAGCTTCAGAGCTGGGCCTGTAGACTCTGGAGGAGCAGATTTGGGAAGGGTCTTGGAACCCTTATCTGAGCATTCTATCATTTCTCCCAATTCAGTTCAGAATGCCTTCCTCTGAATGCAATTCTGTCCTAATTATATATGGCCTCAGGGTCTTGGGAGAGGGATTAAAGGGTTTAGGTGGGGAAATTCCTGCTGGGTGCCACCTAAGTGACTGACCTAACCCTCTTCCATTGCTCCATAGGTTAGCGTAATAAACTCATCGGGTCCCACATCTGAACATTGGTGGGATCTTTCTCAGTTTATCATTGGGACCCTAAGAGGAGGGGTACAAAGTGTTTATGTCTTTCCCAGGGAAGGAATTTTGGCAGCATTAGTCTCTAATTTGTGATGATCCTTCTTCTCCTGCCTCATCAGGGCTGCTACACATGGCAATCTGTGGTTTTCTGCAAAATAGTCTGAAAGTAAATTATATTCATCCCCCAAGTAAATCAGTTTGTGTTTCCTCGAGAATAAGAACCTTTTCTTTCATCTTTACAAGACTATAACACCCAAGAAAGCTTACAATTATTTCCTAACACTAATCAACATATAGTCCACATCAAATTTTCACATTTATTTCAACTGTGTCCTATTATATTTATCTTTTCCTTTTATTTTCATTACCCTTCTATCTCATTTAATTTAGAAAATGTTCATGTGTTTGATTTTTGTTTTTGTTTTTTTGAGTCAGGGTTTCTCTATGTAGCCCTGACTATTCTGTAACTTATTATGTAGATCAGGCTAGCCTGGAATTCACAGAGACCAGCCTGCCTCTGCCACCCTAGTGCTAGGCTTAAAGGTGTGTGTCACCATGCCTGGCCCAGGGATGAGATATTTTTACTTTGCAGATACTTTGAAAGGGTTGTCTTTGGCTTTCTATTGCTTCAGTGAAACACTGTGACCAAAAAGCAAGTTGGGGAGGAAAAGGTTTATTTGGTTTATGCTTCCAGATCATTGTTCTTCAATAAAGGAAGTCAGGATAGGAACTCAAACAGGGCCTGAACCTGGAGGCAGGAGCTGATGCAGAGGCCAAGGAAGGTTGCTGCTCACTGGCTGGCTCCCCTGACTCACTCCCCTACTTGCTTATAGAACATAGGACAACCAGCCCAAGGGTGGTCTCATGCACAGTGGGCTGGGTCCTCCCTCAGCAATCGCTAAGTGAGAACATGCCTTACAGGTTTGCATACAGTATCATCTTAGGAAGGCATTTTTTAAATATAGGTTCCCTCCTCTGGGTTGACTTTAGGTTGTGTGAAGTTGACATAGAATTATACAGGACAAGGATCTCTACCTGACCTCACACTCTGAAACAGGGTTTCTCTGTGTAACTCTACCTTTCCTGGATCTCAATTTGTAGACCAGGCTGGTGTTGGACTCAGAGATCCAACTCAGAGATCCACTTGCCTCTGCCTCCCCAGTGCTGGGATAAAGGTGTGTGTCACTACCAGAAGAAAGGATTTTAAACATTATATAGTAAGACACAATGCCTTCTGGATCCATCTTTACTTCTTGAAGTGCTAGAGATCAAATCTAGGTCTCTCTCGTGTAAATGTTTCCTGTGTCAAAGAGCTGCACTTAAAGCCCCACGATCGTCTTAATAACTGTGCTACTAATACTGACAGCACCCACAAGTCCTGATCTAATTAAAGTGTGACTATTAAATTCTAGAACTCAGGGGGCTGAGACCAGAGGATATCTGAGATTTTTTGAGGCCAGCCTAGAATACATAGTGAACCTTTTAGGGAAGATCAGCAGAGAACAGAAAGAAAGCAGTACTTGCAATGGTTCTGTGAATCCCCCAGATGGCAGCAAAAACAATTTACATCTAATGATTAAACAATGTTGGTAAGACCTATCTATCAATCATCTATGTATGTATGTATGTATGTATGTATGTATGTATGTATCTATCTATCTATCTATCTATCTATCTATCTATCTTCCGAATTCAATTATAGGCTAGCACTGTGGCAGCAAAACCAGTTCAAAGAGGTACAGGACGGTCAGAAATCCAAAGTCAGCCTTGGCTATGAGTGAGGCCAGTGTGTGCTATATGAGACTTAGTCTCGAAAACACAAGAAAACAAATGAAAGGAAGAAAAAAAATTAATTATAAATTTTAATCTAGCAGGCCAAGATAATGCACACCTTTAATCCCAGCACAGGTCTGTCGGGAATGTGGGAGGAGGCAGGTAGATCTGTAAATTCCAGTCCAGCCTGATCTACAAAGTGAGTTCCAGGTCATACAAAGCTACACAGAGAAACCCTCTCTTGAAAAATGAGAGAGAGAGAGAAAGAGATTTTAATCAGAATTTTTTTGTTGTTGTAGTTCTGGAACTCACTTTGTAGACTAGGCTGACCTCGAATTTACCTGCCTCTGCCTCCCAAGTGCTGGGATTAAAGGTGTGTGCCTTCACTGTCCTGTTCAATTAGAATTCTAATGTAATAGCTGGGAGTGGTAATGATCTTGATGGCTGGTGTATGTTATAGACTTGGATGTTATATATAAGTTAAAATACCTGTTTAGCTGGAGGTAGTATGTTATACTTCCCAGCAATAGGGTGACAGAGGCAGGTAGATTTCCATGAGTTTGAGACCAGTCTAGTCTACATCAAGAATTTTAGAACAGCTAGTCTACATAGAGAGACCCTGTCTCAAAACAACAAATCCAAAAAGAAAAGAAACAAAAGCAAAAAACCCTTAGTTAAATTTGATCATCACAGGCCGGGTATAAGTCACATTTGCTACACATACTTGCTCTAAATATATCAAGCATAGCTAACCTCTGTCCCCATGCAGCTGTATTCTTTCCATTTCTGTCTTTTTATATTTTGATTTATTTTAGAGAAAAGGTTGACAGGCACTTGACTTCAACTATGTAGAAGGATGGGTGAATACTTCAAAGGCCTGTGTGACAGAGACACAGATATATCTGGGATTTTATTTTTAAATTATATGTAGCATTCTCAAGAAACAGTCTCTCAATATACATGATAGAACCGACTAGGATGACTGCTGATTTATCTTGAATCAGAATGCTGACTGAACACATTTTCATTCCTAATATTTAATCTTTCTTATTTGAATTTAAAATATTTTAAAATTAAACTAACTCTGGATACTCAATTATATTTATTATTATAAAACATCTATTTATTTATTTAGACTATGAGTCTCCCTATGTAGCCTTGGATGGCCTGGAACTCCTTATGTAGGCCAGGCTGGCCTAGAATTCACAGCAATCTACCTGCCTCTGCCTCCTGAGTACTATGATTAAAGGTATGGACCACCATATCCAGCAAGAACTATTTATTTATTTATATTTATGTGTGTGACTGTTTTGCTTGCATGTATGTATCTATAAGGACCATGGAAGAAAAGCGACAGAAATATTTTTATTTTATTTTCTTTAATCTTATTTTATATTCAGTCATATGCATATACTTCTTCTAGTATAGTACACATTAAACAAATAAAAATTTGATTATGTGGAGAGTTATTTGTAGTTTTAAAAGAGGTGGCAGTGGTGATGTAGGTCTTTAATCCTAGAACTTTGGGAGACAGATGGTGTCGGATCTCTGTGAGTTTAAGGTCAGCCTGGTCTACAAAGCTAGTTCCAGGACAGCCAGGGCTGTACAAAGAAACTCTGTGAGGTCTCTGGTGCTAAAGACACTACGAATCTCTGTTGCAAGATGTGGAGAAACGAGGCTGGAACACAGCTAGAAGCTTCTTCCTCCCTGCTGGCTAGCTTTCATGGTTTAAAGAGGTGCTATACAGTTTGCTGGGAGAAAAAAAAAAAAAAAAAGTCATTTTTAGCTAGCTGTGAATCCTACAAACTGCAACTATGTTCTGTTTTATCTTCTCTGTTTCCTCACTTTTTTTTTTCTTTAAATTTTTTTTTTAAAACTTTATTTATTTATTTGCCTTGGTGCTTGCCCGGAACTGGAACTACAGACAGTTGTTAGCTGCCATGTGGGTGCTGGGAATCGAACCCGGGTCCTCTGGAAGAGCAGATGGTACTCTTAACCGCTGAGCCATCTCTCCAGCCCCCTGTTTCCTCACTTTTTATATGAGTCATTTAAAATAGGAGTAAGTTTGTTGCTTAGTTTAATTGGTATGTATATTCAAATATGTTTGTGTGTTTGTGGGTGTGTTTGTGTGTGTTCATGTGAGATATTCGAAATACACCTCAGGTCACAGGACAGCCACGGAGAATCAGTTCTTTCCACTGTGTAGAAGAAATCACCAGGCTTGGTGGCAAGTGCCTTTGCCAGCTGTCAGTCTTGCTGGCTTTGTTGATGTTTTGAGACAAGGGTCTCATTTAGTCCAAGATGGCCTTGAATCTTAAACAAGTTATGTAGCCAATGCTGACCTTAAACTCCCAATTCTCCTGTTTCTTCCTCCCAAATTCTGACATTAAATTTGGGCGCCACCACACACTTTAAAGCAGACCCAACTCTGAACTACTAAGTGGTGTTTAAAAACAAGGAGCACCTTAGGACTTTTCTGTGACAAGCGTCATTGCTGTCCCATGTCATGACAATTGTAAAGAATCTACTCATTTTCTGGGAGGAAAAAGATTATCTACAATCTCCATAAATTTACATTATTTAGAAGGCATGTCTGTTTTCAGCACATACATTTGACCCACAAAGAACTCTCAGATAAGGATGTGTACCTCATAACTTTGGTGTGATGGTGCTCAACACACCCTCCCCACTCAAGTACCACTTACGTCACTTCCCTCCAAAGACATTTCTGCATTCATTGTATGAGTCCCCAAACACTTGGACTCTCTGATGGTCATTTCATTATTTACTAGTCATAAGCACACAGAGGTTGGAATGTGCTCTCTTGGCACAAAGTGTTCTACTGGAAGTCTAGAGAATAAAGTGTCTTCATACTTGAGTGACTAAGGAGAAAACACTTGTGAAAGGGGAGGAAGCAAGGTCCAAGAGTATAGACTTATTCTCCCCGGGTCAGTTCCTTGGAACCCTTTGTCAGTGAGGTCAGACGTTTTGTCCCAGCTGTGGCCCATTTATCTTTGCTAGCTTCCTTAATTATAACACGCACCCTAACTCTGGCCAATTGTTTAACAAATGTCTTTTTTTTTTTGAGCAAAAGGGAACCTAAAACGAATTTTTACAAATCCATGCAGGGCTGAGGAAAAGGCTTCCTTGGTAGAGAGAGAGCTTGCAGGAAGTCTTGAGTTTGATCCCCAGTACCACGAAAACTGACCAGATATAATGACACATGTCTTCAATCTTCCCTCCAATCCAATGGGGAAGTAAAGACAGGAACATCGAAAGCTCAAGGCCATTATAAACTACTTAGAGAATTTACGACCAGCTTTTGCTGTATAAGAATCTAAGTCAACAGTAACAACAACGACAAAAAACTATACAAATCCATCACTATAATATGAAATAACAACAATGAACCCTTTTATTTAGTTGATGATGACTAGGAGAGCTATTTTCTTTTTCTTTTAAGACAGGGCTCCTTATGTCCCCCTGGCAGGAGTGGCCTGGACCTAGTTATTTAGAGCAGACTGGCTTCTAATTCACAGAGATCTGCCTGCTTCTGCCTCCTAAATACTGAGATTAAAGATGTGTGCCATTGCACCTAGCAATTTAACATTTTCATCTAGATACTGGTTGGTAGTATATACTAAGACACTGCCTATATTACACAGACAAATCAGTCCTTAAGTGATTCTAGATAGACAATTAATCAAGCTATGTTAATATTGGTAATTCACCAAATTTATTTTATAGTGTCGGAATCAATATACAGGTACAGTCTTCTTAAGATAAAAGATCTGTGGCTGGGACTGTAGTTCAGTGAATGAGGGCCTGTAATCAAAACCCAGCACACTACACACACACACACACACACACACACACACACACACAAATATAGCCACTTGAGTTTCAAATAAAAATCATTTCTTTGAAGCACATTAAATCTAACAGCAATAAAGACTGATCTAATTTGGTTCAGGTGAAAGGCTCAGGGGGCTACTTCCTATTTCATTTCAAGCACCAAATTTTTATTCCTTTGGCTACCTTGGTCACATAATTTATCATAAAATAATTTAGTGCCATCTCTGCATTATAAAGAATGTGATATATTCCTTAGCATCTAACTTGGGACTACAATCACATGCAAGTTAGTTAATGAGGATTGATGTAGGATTGCCCCGAGGTAAACTAGAATATGGGTTTTTAGTAAAAATAACTCTTCAGTGACCAGATTAAGAGATACCTAGAAAACCTTGAAAAGCATTTTGAGAGTCTTTCCAGAGAAGGCTAGCACATGAGCCTGAGAAAACTAGAGGGCACATCTGTAGTGTGGCTGGCACTCTTCAGCAGGATAGAACTTGGGGGGGGGGAACCACAAACACAGGCAAATTGGTCTTTTATTCCCCCTGGGAGCTGAGGCATGTTTATCTCCTGCCCAGAATACCAAAAACCCAGGCACTTGGGCCTTCATATTCCAAAATCTAAACAAGGGATAATGTCTGGGGATCTTAGGCTTTGGTGTCCAGCTATGAGCTATATCATTGGTTTTCTTTGGTCTGAAGTTCTCAGACTTGAACTTGAGCACATCATCAGCACTGCAGGGCTCTACTCGGTAGTGGAACTTCTCAGCCACCACAGTTGTAGGAGCCTGATCTGTAATACATCCTCTCGTATATTTATACTAATACCTGTTGGTGTTAGAATACATTGCTGGCTAGTTAGAGGTCGCAGTCTGCCACAGCCTGGTAACTTTCTCTAAGCTTGATAGTATAGAACTCCCTCCCTCCCTCCCCAGCAAAGCTTCCTGCTCTCTACTTAGCCTTGCCTGGGGGATGTACTTGGTCCTGGAGGACTGATCTCTGAAAGCTGTCTCTAAACCAGATGCCTGTCTCTAAAACCAGATGCTTGACTTATCTTTAGTTTGAACTCTGACATAGATAACTGCTGGCAGGCTCCCTTGCAGCACGTAGTAGGAGCCATATGATAAGAGTGTGCCTCTTAATGCAAATTTGGTGATGCCCTGCCACAGTCCCCAGCCTTTATACTTTCCTTTTTTCCTTGAATAAAGCAGAATTGTAACAATTAACCATCTCCTCCGAGAGCTGTCTCCAGGACTCACAAGCCACAGGACACTGCTCTCTTCCCCCTTGAGGGCTTTGTGAAGCTCTCGAGGTGCTTGCCACCAATGACCTAAATTTGATCCTAGTGTCCTGATTAAAAAAAAAAAAATCAGGGTTTAGTTTAGCTCACAATTCAAGGGTACAGAGTGTCATAGTGAGGTAGCAGGAGCTTGAGGCAGCATTCACATTGCATCCACAGTCAAGAATAAGAAACACTTGGGCTCAATTATTAGCTTTCTCCTTTTTTTATGAAGTCTAGGACTTGAGCCCAGGGAATGGTGCCGCCCACTTGCATGGTGAGTGTTACCACCTTAGTTAACCTAATCAAGATAATCCTTCACAGACATAGCCAGAGACCAATATAAAACAGGCATTCCCAAAAGCCTGTTTCGTAGGTGATTATACATGCTGCCCAGTTAATGATCATTATTAACTATCTCAGTTAGAGATGAAAATACTGAAGCCTTGATGGCACTCTGTGTGGTGAGATATGCTCTAATCCATGCACTTGGGAGGCTGAGGCAGGAGGAAACAGCAATGAAACTTTGATGAGGACATGGGATCTAGCTTGAAGAAGCTCCCATTAAATGTTGCCAATTAGACCATCAAATAAGCAGTAACAGAAATGAACCATAATTCATCAACTTAAAAAAGAATCTACAGGGACCGGAGAGATGGCTCAGAGGTTAAGAGCACTGGCTTCTCCTCCAGAGGTTCTGAGTTCAGTTCAGTTAGGGTGACCAAAGGTAAAGCACAAAGGTAGAGCTGATCATGACGCAAACTGATGAAATGCCCTCTGTGTGGGACTATCCTAAAGTTACCCTCTCACTGCCTAGATTCATGAAGACTCACAAAACTAAACTAAACTAAAAATCTCCCTGGTGTGGCATCACATGCTGGTTATCCCAGCACTTGGTGGCTTGGGGGAGGGCAAGAAGACTGTAAAATTGAGGCCAGTCTTAGATACTTTCTGTATCTTGGGGATGCTGACTAATTGCAATAGTCAGATTGATAAGACTTAGAATCACCTGAAAGATGTTCCCTCTGCATGCTTGTGGAGAGTCATTTCTCATTTTGACCAGATTGGAATGGGAAGATCTATCCATTGTGGGCAGTACCATTTCCTAGGCTAGAATCCTGGAATTGTATTTAAAAAAAAAAAAAAAAAAACCCGAGAGAGAAAGTGAACGGAGCACAAGCGTTCATCATCTGCTTCTTGATGAGCTGCCTCCAGTTACTGCTGCTATGACTTCCGGTAAATCAGAATAACCCCTCTCACCCTTAAATTGCTTTCCCGCAGGGCATATTATCACACCCACAGAAAAGTGATTACACTGAGCTCCATAGTGAAACACTGCCTCAAACAGAGCTGTTGTACAGCTTGGAGAGATGGTGCCATGAGTAACAACATGATTTCTTCATAAGCAGGAGGACCTGTGTTTGAGTCCCAGGATTCATGTAAAAGCTGCAACTTGTGGTACAAGTCTGTAGCTCAGGACAGCGGAAGTGGAGACCTGAGTTTGTGGAGAACTCCAGATCACCGAGAGACGCTCAAAAAATATGAAATAAAGAATTGGGGCGGGGCTGGAGAGCTGGCTCAGAGGTTAAGAGCACTGACTGTTCTTCCAGAGGACCTGAGTTCAATTCCCAGCAACCACATGGTGGCTCACAGCCATCTATGATAGCATCTGGTGCCCTCTTCTGTATGCTGTACACATAATAAATAAATAAATCTTTTAAAAAAAAAAAAAAGAATAGGGGCAAGAGAGATGGCATCGGCTGGCAGCCGTCTGTCACTTCAGTTCTGGGAATCTGATGTTCTTTTTGAGCACAAACATGGTACACAAACATACTTTCAGGCAAATAACATATAATAATAATAAAATAACATTAAATTTGAAAAATAAATGCCAGGCCTGGTGGCACATGCCTTTAATTCCAGAGCTAAAGGCAGAAGCAGGCAGATTCCCATGAATTAGAGGGCTACACAAAAAAACCCTGTCTCAAAAAACCAAAAGAGGAAGAAAAAAAAAAAAAAAAAGAAAGAAAAAAGAAATATCCTACGTTGCCCACTTGACCTTAAACACACTACCAATCAGAAGGTGAACTTGAATCCATTATCCTTCTGTTTCCACCTTTCTTAGTGATAAGATTACAGGCTTTGTTTCTATGAATTTGAGTACTCTAGATACACCATAAAATAGAAAAAAAAGTATGTGACGTTTTGTAAATGGTTTGTTTAGTTTTTTTTTGTTTTGTTTTGTTTTGGTTTGGTTTGGTTTTTTTTTTTTTTTTTTTTTTGAGATGGAGTCTCCTGTGTAGCCCTGGTTCATCTCGAACTCACTATATAGAACAGGCTGATCTCAAATTCACAGAGATCCTTCTGCCTCTGCTTCCTGAGTGCTAGGACTAAAGGCTCATGCCACCCATTTTGTGACTAATTCATTAGTAAAGTTTCTTGAGGTTCATCCATGTTCAACATATGACAAGATTTTTTAGATGGTCTCCTTTTGATGAGAACAATGCCTCATCTTTTCGAATGGGATGAGATTTTGCATTACATGTGTATATATCACTTTTTTTCTTTTAATGCACGGTCTCACTATGTAGCCCAGATTGCTTTCTGGATTTGAAATTCTTCTCTATCAATCTCCTGAATGCTGAGAGTGCCCCCAGCTTCAGCCACCTGCCTGACCTCTATCACATCTCCTTGGAAACGTTCATCAGTTGGTTAACATTTGGTTTACTCTCATCTCATGGCTGTTGAGAATCATTTAGGGTGAACCTGGATGTGCAGATACTTCTCTGGTCCCTGTTTTCTGTGGTTTGGAATATATTCCTAGAAGTGGACACAAGGATTCCTATAATAAACTCTCTTTTTATTTTTGTAAAGAATTTCCATGCTGTTTCTCATAAAGGTTGTACAGTCTTACACTCCCAATAGTAGTACCAAAGGCCTTAAATCACCCATATCCTTAGCAGTACTTGCTATTTTTGTATAAGGGGGACAGGGATTAGTGGAGGGATTATATCCAGAGTCCTGGACACCCTGGGCAAATTTATTCCTTTTTTTTTTAAACTTTTATTTACTTATTTGCCTTGGTGTTTGCCTGGAACTGGAACTACAGACAGTTGTGAGCTGCCATGTGGGTGCTGGGAATTGAACCCGGGTCCTCTGGAAGAGCAGATAGTACTCTTAACCGCTGAGCCATCTCTCCAGCCCGGCAAATTTATTCTTTTGCTTAAGGAATTATTTTTTATTAAGCTAGGTATGTTAGAGCAGGCCCATAAATCTAGCATTTGAGAAGCAGAGGTAGCTAGATCTCTGTGAGTTTAAGGCTAGCCTGGTCTACATAGTAAGTGCCAGGGCTATGCAGAGAGGCCTTGTCTCAAAAAAACTATAAATAAATAAACAAAATAAATAGATAAATAATTGAAAAGGTTGTGGTGTTTTTGTTTTTGGGAGAGCTTGTTGTTGTTTTGGGTTTTTTTTTTTTTTTTTTTTTTTGGAGACAGAGTCTTCTTTAGCCCTGGCTGGTCCTAAATTTGTTGTCAGGACCTTGAACCTCTGACCCTCCTACCCCCACCTCTCCAGAAGCATATATGTGTGGTGTGCATTCGTGTAAACTGGCATGTGTGTGGCCACATGTGAATGCATTTATCCATGTAAAAGTATGAGGTTGACTGCTTTCCTCCATATTTATTGAGGAAGGGTTTTGTGCTCAGTCTGGAACCTCCCATTTGGCTAACCTTGCTCCAAGGATCCCTGCCTCTCCCTCCTAAATGGTGAGATTGTGGACTGTCTGCCACACTGGCCCATCTTTATCCTGGGTAAAGGTCCAAACTCTTCTCCTCATACTTCCTAGTCCTTTTACCTTTTAGTTTTGAGGCAGGTTCTTGATAACTTACTTGGGCTGGCTTTGAGTTCTCTTTTGTAATCCAGGCATGTTTCAATTTTCTTCTTTAGCCTTCCAAATAGCTGGAATTATAGACCTGTGTAACCAACCAGGCCAGGTTCTTTTCTCTTTTATTTTCAAACAGGTACTCACTGAAAGCCCAGGGTGGCCTGGAACTCACTGTGTTGTTGCACAAATTCTGGTTGTAATAAATGAAACTCAGAGCCAGATATTGGGGAAAGGCTGGGCAAAGGTCACCGTAGCTCACCACTCCCAGGTCTTTCCCTGTGCTGGGATTAAAGATGTGAGTTACCACTCTCTAATCCTCCTGGATTGACTGTGGGTGGATTTCTTCTCTGATATTCTAGACTGATTTTATTAAATATATAACATATTGACACACTGTGTAGCCTAGGGTTCCTCAGAGTCCCAAGTGCTAGGGTTCCGAGAGTGAGCCGTTACACTTTTGTTTTTAATTACATGTATGTATGTGTATGTTGTGTGTCTGAGTATTGGTTTGTGCATGTAAGTGCAGTACCCACAGAGGCCATAAGAGAGCAGTGTGTCACCTGGACCTGAAAGGACAGGCATTGTGAAGCCACTCCACCTGGTGTGAGTGCTGAAAACCCAACCTAGTCCTTACTCAAGGAAGAACAGCATGCGCTCTTAACATCTGAGTCTTTCTCCAGCCCATATGTATTTTAAATTTGATAAGTCTCATTTGTTTATGTTTATTTTTGTTACGTTTTGGTATCATACCCAAGAAAATATGACCAAATCCAAATATCTAAAGAGTCCTTCTTTCCTTCCTTCCCTCCTCCCTCCCTCCCTCCCTTCCTTCCTTCCTCCTTTCTTCCTGAGACAGGTCTCACTATTATAGCTTTGGCTGTTCTGGACTGTAGACCAGGCTGACCTTAAATTTACAAAGCCCTGCCTGCCTCTGCCTTCTGGGAGCTGGGATTAAAGGTTTGTACCACTATGCCTGGCAATAGCCTTTTCTTGTTTGATTTTCTGATTTAACTTGACAGAGAATATTATCTTGCTTGATAATATAAAAGCTAAGTATTTCTCAATTTTCCCTGTAAATATATTTGAAGAAATATGGGACAAGTATATTCTCATGTGTCTAATGTGAAAAAAAAACAAAAAAAGTGTTGTTTTTTTTTTTTTCTGAGTAGCTTTCAAGGTTGTCAGAAAGCACTAATATGTAAAAGTCAATTGGATTAAAATAATAGCAATAATGATAGGAAGAAAGAAATTTATTAGGGCCAGCAAGAGTAGCTGGGTGGTGGCGGTGGTACATGCCTTTAGTCCCAGCACTCACGGGAGGCAGAGGAAGGCAGATCTCTGTGAATTCAAGGCCAGCTTGATTTTCAGAGTGAGTTCCAGGACAGCCAGGGCTACACAGTGAAACCCTGTCTCCATAAATCTAAAAAAAAAAAAAAAAAAAAAGCTTAATGGGCAAAGAGCTTGCCTCCCTAACAAGCCTGACTACCGACTGGAGTTTGATCTGTGGACGTTATCCTCTGACTTACACATATACACTGTGACACTGTGACACACTCACACCCATAATAATGATGATGGCAGCAGCAACAACAATAATAATTGGTAAGGAAATAAATAGGAAATAATTTAATAAGTTATTAAATAAATATATACATTTCCAAACTACAGTTGTGATAAAAGGGGTGTTTGATGACAACCTCACATGCTTTTATTTCCATAAGAGTCCCCCAGACAAAACCGGAAGACTGCCTCAAGTAACAGAATGAAATAATGCCCTGTTGAGTTTGAGAAGTGAAGTGTCCTCCGAATGTACAAACATAGATCAGGAGCCCAGTTAGGGGATCATGTTTATAGACTGCACCTGTCGGCACTGGCGTGAGCATGGTCCTTCCAGTTGGACCTGGCAGTTGTTGTTGGGATTAAATTATTTAAAGCCTTCAGCTGGCTGGTGTAGGCAAGCAGTAGCTTAGAAAACACTTAATCTATTTTTTAAAATCTGTTCCTAAGTTTGCTTTGCTTCTGCTGGAAGGCTACATGCGCCACCCACCTGCCACATTCTGGAATCTTTTAAATTTATCTGTGAGAGAAAGGGATCTTTTTAAGAGATGTCTATATTTTAATGTGATGCACCTATTTTTGAGCAAAATCTATTTCTAATACCCAAATCACATTTTTCTAAGTATCTAAAAATGAGGGACTGCTTAAATTTATTTCATAAGAAAATTACCACTTTCCTTCCTTGTTTCCACAGGGGTCTCTTAAATTTTGGCTTTTGATTGATGTTAGAAGAGATGTAAGTAGTGCTAATGTACTAATACTGCAGAGATCCTTTCAAAGAAAAGCCTGTTTTAAAGATAAGTTCTATTTATAGCAAGCAGTTTGGCAGCACATTACAATATGTTTCACTTCATTTTAGAAAACAAGAGCAATTACTGTGACTTCAGGTGACCTAACAATGTATTTGGATGAAGTGGCTGGATCAGTCTGTTGCAGAGGATTTATTAGGCAAATCTTCTTATGGTTAAGGTAATTAACCATTACCTAAAGGTGCAGTGTGTTGTTTTCGCTGATGATAACTACAGGAAAGGATGGCTTTCTTTCTCCTGGACATATTAATGTTGCTGTCCTACCTCCCCTCTCTTTGAATGGGATAAATGTATGACAGGTTAAACTCCATCTGTGAACTATCTGAACTCTCCCTTTCTGACAATACTCACCAACTGAGCCTTTTCCTGTATGGCTTTAAAAATAGAAGAGAAAGCTAGGTGGTGGTGGTGCACGCCTTTAATCCCAGCATTTGAGAGGCAGAGGCCGGAGAATCTCTGAGTTTGAAACCAGGCTGGTCTACAGATCAAGTTCCAGGACAGCCAGTGCTAAACAGAGAAACCTTGTTTCAAAACAAACAAACAAAAATTAAAAGAATAAAGCGTTTTTTCCAAATTGTTGGCTATAGGTTAAAATTATGATGACCCTATATTCTTATTTTCTTAAAGCTTACATGTAGAGTTGTGGAGAGAAATAAACAGAATGCTATAAAATATATATTAAATATTAAGGGCTAAGACTAACCTTTGTTTATTGCAAGTAACAAGATCTCTTATTTGAAAAGCTAACAAAATTACCATTTTCTTTGTTTTTCTCAAGACTTTTCATTATTCACTTACTTACTTAATTTTTGAGACAAGGTCTCACTATGTAGTCCTGGCTAGCCTGGAACTTGATATTCAAACCAGGCTGGCCAAGAACTCAGAGAGACCCTCCTGCCTCTGCTTCCCGAGTGCTGGAACTAAAGGCATGTGCCACCATCTCTATCAATGATGATGCTTTTTATCCAATTCTAAGTCCATTTCAACCTGGCATGATGTCATCATTCCTCCAGTTTGCTTGTTAGGGAGACGGCTCAGCATGGAAGAGCACTGACTGAGCTCTTTAGAGCTCTTTAACTCCAGTTCCCGGGGATCTGACATCCTCTTCTGGCATCCTCTATGGGCACCAAGCACACATGTGGTACACAGACATAAATGTAATTCTATACACAAAACATGAAATTAAATTAAAATGGAAAATGTTTAGCTCTACATTTTGATTGGTTGTGGTTTTATGTAACAGTCTCTACGTGTTGCAAAGAGAAGTTTCCTTGATGAAGGCTAAGGAGTACTCAGATCTGTGGGTAGTTAAGGATTATGCTGCTTTTATAATATGGTGTTTATATGTTCTCCTCCAAGATCCATGACTTAAGTCTTCTGGAATAGTTGGCTAGGTTTCTGGAATCAGGCATGATTTCCCTCTTGCTCAGCAGGTCTTAAGTCCAATTGGACACCCACTAATTACCATCAAATTATGCCGCTACTGTACCTTTAAGATTAGCATGCCGCGCCAGTCATTGTTGTGGTTCCTGGGTATCCCGGTGGGGTAGGACTATTAATTGCCTCCCTCCTTTAGAAGCTTACAGGGTCCTTGCTAATGCCATGGAAGCTAGTCCTCAGGGGGGAGGCATTCAGGTCAGTTCCAGCTCATGGGCCTTTGGGCCCTGAAACACATGGTGTCTTTAGCAATGGGGACCTCTACCTCCGTAAGGCAACTAAAAAAATAATAAAAAAAAAAATCCCAGGAGGCCTCCATCTTACACAAAGAACTACAGGCAGCTAAGGAGAACAGGGGAAATAGTTGTCCCCAGGGAAGGGCACACCAACTGGTTACTCAATATCAAATGGTCAGCCACAAAACAAAGACACATTATTACAAACTGAGCAGTCTGTACTAATGTATTTAGTAATATATAATAGACATGTATGTGTGTGACAATAATTAATAAAAAAGAAGTCCATAAATGTGAAAAGAGCACCGGGAGAGATTTGGAGGGAGGAAAGGGAAGGGGAAATGGTATAATTTGTATTATAATCTCAAAAATATAATTTAACAAAATGTTTATCAAGGGACATTATCGTAGAACTCAATGATTAAGGCTGGGAAGCCCAGTGCCATTTCTGATTCTGAGCCACCTTCCTCCAAGTCACTTTCTAGAATTCAGCTGGCTCCTAAGGGATCAACACACACTGTTCTGTCCCTCACAGCTGTCACGCCTGCTCTATTTCCTGGGTTCCTCCTCCACCTCATCCTACCCAAGTCTGGTTATGGTCTGATTTAGTTTGCCTAACTGACCCCCACCCTTCCTCTCCGTCACTGAAAATAAGACGGCTATTTACATACCGAGGAAGCAGAGCACTGGGAATCTACAGTTCTCTACCACTGTTACAGAGGCACCCTTTGTCTGCTCACCTTACTCTGTGACCCTGACTTCTCCTTGGAATCTATCAGGAATCAAACCAGTATGGCCAGACGTGGTGGCCCAAGCCTGTAATATCAGCACTCAGGAGTCGGAAGTAGAGGGATCAAGAGTTCAAGGCCAGTGTTCAAGGTCATCAGCTCTGCTGAGATCCCAGGCTTACCTGGGCCACCCAAGATTTGTACCCAAACAAAACAAAACAACAACAACAAAATATACAGTCTTCACTTAGCTACCTGATGCACTCATTTAGCATCCCAAGCCTGAACTGCAGGCATCTGAGCTCTCTCTTCCTGACTTGGACCTCTCTTGGATTGATATTTATCAACATCAGTCAGACAGGCATGGTGCTACACACATCTGCCAATCTTCTCACTGCTAATCTCAGAAGCAAGAGAATTGCTATACATTCAAGGTCAGCCTGGTCAGCATAGTGAGTGAGGGCTAGGCAACAGTGAGGCCCTTTCTGAAAATAAAATAAAATACATCTATGTCTATACATTCTATGCTTGTTCTTAAAAGTATTACCTGAGACAAAAGCAGCCCATTTGAGCTGTGGATTTCTTGTGAACTATCAGGTCAGGTGTGGTGCCTTGCAAATGGAGTCTACCCCTTGTCAGCACATTTTTTTAAAAAAATATTTATTTATTATGTATACAATATTCTGCCTGCTTGCCTGCTCACCAGAAGAAGGCACTAGATCCTGTTGTGAGCCACCACATGGGTACTGGGAATTGAACTCAGGACCTCTGCGAGAACAGTCAATGCTCTTAACCTCTGAGCCGCCTCTCCAGCCCCATCAGCATACTTCTTACAGAGACTGCTGACAGCTGTCTATGGCCAACACCTAGACTCTGACCAAGATGATAGTGAAGATCTTTTTCCTGTAGACTGCTTTGAACAATATCACACATTAACTACTCTAGTCCCAAGCTGATAGATTTTGTGTCTCTGGTTGCTTTTACTTTTCCATATCTGTATTTAATTAACAAGGCTCTTAATTTATTTTATGTTTTAGAATAGACTCAGTGATTCCTTAGAATGTTGTCTCTGGCAATTTCTTTGGATCCAACAGAAAAATTAGATCAACCTTCAAACTTCCTAAGGCTGTAATAGGATTAAATGAGTTAGCATTAGTAATGCTTTTACAACAGTGTCTCATATAGAAAGACATGTTAAACAAGTGAAAAGCTAATTTTAAAACAAGTAGCTGGTTCATAAAAATCCTTACAAGTATTATTGAAACATTATTTAGGGGCTGATGAGATAGGTTAGTGGGTAAGGAAGGGCACCTACTTCTTTGAGGGCCTGAATTCAATCCCTGGACCCACATGATGGAAATCTAGAAGAGATGTCTTCCAGTCATTCTCTGACCTCAGTACAGGGCCAATGGCATGCTCCAGTACACACATTAAATAAAAAAATAGACTTAAGCAAACAATCAGAACATTGTTGAGACTTGACCTGGTGGTGTTTGCCTATAATCCCATCATGTGGGAGGTGGAGGCAGGAAAATCAGAAGTTCAAGACCAGCCTTGACTAAATATCAAGTTCCAAAAGGCCAACCCGAACTGAATGAGACTCTGTCTCAAAAACAAACAACAACAAAATAATAAAAATAATAAATCATACCAACAACCACCTCTCAAATATTTGGAGTAGTAAAAAATATTTTCTTTTTTTAATTAAATATTTATTTTTATTTTATGTGAATTGATGTTTTGCCTGCATGTATAACTGTGTAAGGGTGTCAGATCTTGGAATTACAGACAATTATTAGCTGCCATGTGGATGCTGAGAATTGAATTCAGGTCCTTTGGAAGAACAGTGAGTGCTCTTAACTGCTGAGCCATATCTCCAGCCCATGGAAAACATTTTCATGTAGCCTAGAAAGAGTTCCAGAATGAAATTAATTGAATTATAACTATTTTGCTTAATATTAGAAGTTTTCTTTTTCAAATTTCAATCAATAAAGGCATTTCTCTAGTAGATAACTAAATATGATACTTATTATTTTGAATTTAGCAAGAAAGTTTTTATTTATACAAGATAAAAATATCCTTCAATAAAAAATGTAATTTAAAATTATGTGTTAGCTGAGCTGAAATTATGTATGATGCAGGCTTGTGACATCAGCTGGTTAGGTGACTGAATTAGGCCCAAATTCAATGTCTGCCTGAGCTACAGAGTGAGTTCAAGGACAGTCTGGGCAACTTGGTAAGACCCTGTCTCAAAATAAAAAGTAAGAAGTAGTTCCATGCACTTGTCTTTTGGTGAAAGGCCTTGGTTTGGAAAAAGTGAAAACACGGTGGGTTTAACCAAAGTAAAAGCGTTAAAGTAGCTTTGTTTTGTTTTGTTTTAACAATGCTCTTTAGGCTTCGTCAACTTGACCCAAACTTAATACATCTGGGGAGAGGAACCTCAGCTGAGAAGATGGCTCCATCTAATCGGCCTGTAGGCAAGCCTGTGGGGCATTTTCTTGGTTAATGATTGATGTGGGAGAACCCAGCCCTTTGTGGCCTCCAGAACCACTCCTGGGCAGGTGGTCCTGGGCTATATTGAAAAGCAGGCTGAACGAGCCGTTGGGGACAAGCCAGGAAGCAGCATTCTGCCTTGGCCTCTGCTTCAGCTTCTGCCCCAGATTCCTGCCTTGCGCTTTCTGCCTTGACTTTCCTTCATGAAGAACTATAAGCTTTAACTTAAAATAAACCCTTTCTTCCCCAAGTTACTTTGGCCGTGTGTTTATCACAGCAACAGAAAGCAGACTGGAACAATACCTTTAGTTGTTTTTCGGGACAGAATCTTGTTACATAGCCCAGACTGGCTTCAAACTCATGGTTTTTCCTGAAATAGTTCCCCGAGAGCTGAAATTACAGGTATGTGCCAGCATACTGGGTTATTTTGTACTTTTTAATACATTTATTTTATTTTATTATTTTTTTCTAAATATTTATTTTTATTTTATGTGAATTGGTGTTTTGCCTGCATGTGTAACTGTGCAAGGGTATCAGATCTTCGAATTACAGACAGTTGTTAGCTGCCATGTAGATGCTGGGAATTGAACTCAGGTCCTCTAGAAGAACAGTCAGTGCTCTTAGCCGCTGAGCCATCTCTCCAGCCCGAATACATTTATTTCAAACTAATTAAGATTTAATTAATATCCTAAAGGGAAATGGTTTAAAAAATTGTAGATTTACTTTACACGCATGAGTCTTTTGCCTGTATGTGTGCAGGCACCCTACATGTGTGCCTGGTGCCTACACAGGCCAGAAGAGGGCATTAGATTCCCCAGAACTAGAGTTATAGATGGCTGAGCTGCCATGTGAACACTGGGAACCGAACCTAGGTCGTCTTTGAGAGCAACAAGTGCTCCTTTCTAACTGCTTACTAACTCATATCTATCTATCTACCTGTCTGTCTGTTTACAAAGAAGAGCTAACCAGCTATACTATGATTTTAAAAAGAGAAGAACAGTGTGTATGGTATGCACATATATACCTCCTATTAAATGACTCATATTGCAAATATGGTACAAGTAATTCTGGTCCAGGAGTGGGCACGAGAAAAGGAAAATCTCTGTGGTCTAGTCAAAGAGACTCTGACTCAAAAACAAACAACAACAAAAAGAAAAGAAATAAAGTATGAGTAACTTTATGTTCCTGTTCCTCTCAGTGATTCATTAAATCTCAGAGGAAATTTTCTTAGGTGCCTGGTGACTTTTTGGGTCATCATTTGGGTAGCAAAAAGTCCCCAGACCCCGTGTTTTCAATAATAGTCTCATTTCTGTAACTACATTCTCCAGTCCAGCAAATGATGAAAGCTCTAAATGACATATGATTTTGAACTTACCTGTAGTTCAGCTCTGTCTTGACCAAAGGTCAGGCCTTCCTGTAATACTGCCTACCATCTGATACCTGAGCAACTCTGGCTCCTTGGAAAAAAACAGAGAGAAGAAAAAAGGTTTTATTTGATTGACACTCAGACAACTCCTAGAGAGACTTCTAAGGGCAGCAGGTTTTCACTCTTTGCTCTTTTTATTTTATTAATTTTTAAATGTGTGTGGGTGTTTGCCTGCATGTATGCCTATGCACCATGTGTATTGTCAGGCCAGAGAGTGTTAGATCTCCTGGAATTGGAGTTAAGGAGTCAACAGATGCTTAATCTGAGACGGGAACGGGGAGCATCAGTGGGAGGGAAAATGTAATCAGAGTATGTAGTGTGAGAAAAAAAATCTATTTCAATAAAAGGAAAAACAAATAAGAATAAATACTTTTTTTTTTTTATAAGTTGTCTTGGTTGTGGTGTTTAAAGCCTTATGGTTTAAGTTCAGGGAAAATACTTGAGGATGATAAGGTCATCTCCAAGGACAAACCCCCTCTTCAGGCCACTTTAATGTCAAGCCTTGATAACCTCCAAATTTATTAAGACTTCTATATTATTGACTTTTTAATGGCTGCTATAAAACATCAGACCAAGGCAACTTCCAAAAGATAGAGTTTATTTTTATTTTTTATTTCTCCTTTTATTGAAATAAATTTTTTTCTACACATAATATATCCTGATTACTGGGGGTTGGAGAGATGTCTCAGCAGTTAGGAGCATTGGCTGCTGCTCTTCCAGAGGTGGCAAGTTCAATTCCCAGCACCTGCTCAGCAGCTCACAACTGTTTATAACTGTAGTCTTGTGAGATTCAATGCCCTCTTCTGGTGTGCGGATTTATATGAAGGAAAAACACCTATATACATACTAATAAATTAAATAAGTCATGTATATATATATATATATATATATATCCTTATAGTTTTTCCGTCTTCTACTCCCAATTCCTCTCCACTCCTCTCATCCAGATCCAAGCCCTTTCTATCTCTCATTAGAAAACAAACAGGCTTCTAAGGTATAATATAATATAATATAATATAATATAATATAATATAATATAATATAATATAATATAATACAATACAATACAATATGTTAAAAAAAACCGAACTAGCACATCAGAATTGGGCAGAACAAACAACTAGATAGAGAAGAGCCCAAGAAAAGGCACAGGAAACAGAGACGGTCTCATTCACACACTCAGGAATCCCATAAAAACACTAATCTGGAAGCTGCAATACACAAAAAAACCTGTAGGATAAAGAGAGAGAAGAAAAACAAACAAACAAAACAACAATAAGAAAAAGTATAAAAGAAAAGCTCTGACAAGACCTTATGAGACATGGAATCTCCAAAGATGCTGTTGAGTTCACTCTTTTGGTCATCTACTGCTGGGAATACAGTTTAAAGAGTAGCTGATTTTCCCAGTGAGGAAATTAAATTTTCATTTGCAAGCAGTTATCAATTGGAGATTGCCTCTGGGTTGCTAATGAGGGCATGTGTCCACTTTTCCTTTCGGCTACAGGACCCACTCTGGTGCAGGTGCTGTGCATGCTCCTCAGTCTCTTCGAATCATTCATGTTGATTTAGAAGGCCTTGTTTCCTTGGTGCCCACCATCCCCTCTGGCTTTTATACTCTGTTTCCTCTTCTCTGCCGTTCCCTGACTCCTGAAGGGATGTGCAACAAGTCTTTCTTGGGGCTAGAGAGATGGCTCAGTGGTTAAGAGTACTGACTGTTCTTTTAGAGGACCTGAGTTCAATTCCCAGCACCCACATGGCAGCTTACAACTGTTTATTATAGTTCCAGTTCCAGGCAAACACCAAGGCAAAAAAACAAAACAAACCAAAAAAACAAATCAAGTCTTTCTTTGGACTGCCACCTCACGAAGAATGACAGGGAGCCTTATTATTAATTTTGAAAGCTTGGCCCTAGCTTAGGTTTGTTCCCAACTAGCTTTTATAACTTAAATTAACCTGTTTATATTAATCTGCATTCTGGCACGTGGCTTGCTACCTTTTCTCAATACAATGTACATCTAATTTTCTCCACCTCTTGCTGGTGAGTCCCCTGCTTCTCTGATTCTTTTCCCAGTCGTCCCCCCAGCCCCCAAAGTCTCACCTTTCCTCTCCTGCTATTGGCTGTTCAGCTATTTACTAAACCCATCAGAATATGCCTTAAGCAGATGAGGTAAAATAGACGGTCTTCACAGTATACAAAAGGATTATCCCGGGGCTGGAGAGATGGCTCAGAGGTTAAGAACACTGACTGTTCTTCCAAAGGTCCTGAGTTCCATTCCCAGCAACCACATGGTGGCTCACAACCATCTATGATGACATCTGGTACCTTCTTCTGTATACTGTATACATAATAAATAAATCTTTAAAAAAAAAAAAAGGATTATCCCACAGCAGTGATGGATTCGATGGAGCCATCTGGTTTAGGGTCAAGTGTTTCAATGTCTCTCCCTCTCTGCATAATATTTGCCTCTGGGTCTCTCTATTTGTTCCCCTCCGTGTTAGGCGGAAGTTTCTCTGATGATGGTTGATCAAGGTAATGACCTATGAATATAGTAGAATGTCATTAGGAGTCATTTTATTGCTACATTCCTTCAATCGAAAAGTAGTATTTGGTTCCCTGGGCTATCTGTTCTCAGGTTCTTGGTCACCGAAGCAGTGTCAGGTATGGGTTCCACCTCAAGGAGTGGTCCTTAAGTCACACCAGATATTGGTCGGTTATTCCCACAAGCTTTGTGTCACTATTGTACTAGCATATCTTGCAAGCAGGACAAAATTGTAGATCAAAAAAGTTTATGGATGGCTTGGTGTTTCTATTTCTCCTGTGATAGCAAGCAGAGTACCTTCCTGTATCAAAGATGCTAGCATGCAGGGGTGAAGGTTCTATATAGGTATTAGTTTAATTTATCCATGTTCCATGAGTTGTGAAGTATTGTCTTTAGCAATAGGGCCTTGCCAGTTTGTGGAAAGCAACTATAGCCTTGGCAACAGCCTGGGTTGGTTGAGGATTCCCATGGGAGCCCTTTGGCCAACAACTCAGTTAGATGTAACCCATTCACCATACTGGAAGCTTCATTTCGCAACAAGAGATGTCCAGTTGGAGTTCTCTCTCCCCTTTCATTTGCCAATTTCATTTAGATAGCCTTCATACATGTATATTTTTAGGAAGCTTCTAATGTATTAGGTTTTCATAGCACCCCTCAAATGATCTTCATCTGTCTCTCCTTTGTCACCCTCTTTCTTCCCTCTCCTCACTTGGTTCTCCCATTCCGGCTCCTCCCACTCCCATCAATCTACAATCATCTATTCTGTTCCCCTTTCTAAGGGAGATCTATCTGTTCCCAACACACACACACTCCAGTCCTTTACACTGTCGTGGTTCTATGGATTAGAGCTTGGTATCATTGACCTAACAGCTAATATTTATATATAAGTGAATACATACCATATTTATCTTTTTGGGGCTGAGTTTCCTCATTCAGGATTTTTTTTTTTATAGTTCGATACATTTACCTGAAGATTTCATAATTTCATTTTTCAAATGACTGAGTAATACTCCACTGTGTAAATGTAAATACTTCATTGTGTAAACATTTTCTTTATCCATCCTTCTGCTGAGGAACCTCTAGGTTATTTTTAGTTTGGGGCTATTATAAATAGAGCAGTAATGAACACAGTTGAGTGTCTCCATGGTATAAAGACACACCCTTTGGGTATATGTCCAAGAGTGGTATCTTGCTCAAGCTGGATCTTGAGGTAGATCAAGATCAATTTCCATCTTCTTGACGAACCACCATACTGCTTCCCAAAGTGGCTGTAATACAAGTTTGCACCCTCCCCAGTCGATAAGTGTTCCCTTACTACACATCCTTGCCAGTGTGGACTGTCATTTGTTTTATTGATCTTAGTCATTCTGACAGGTGTAAGATGAGATCCAAAAGCACTTTTCATTTGCATTTTCCTGATAACCAAGGATGTTGAACATTTCTTTAAGTTTTTCTCAGCCATTTAGAAAATATCTAAAAAATTTTCTCTTAAAATTTTTTGTTTAAGAATTTCTCTTTTGAGAATTCTTGTTTAAATCTACATCTCATTTTAAAATTTAGTTATTTTTGAATTCTTATATATTTTGGACATTAACCCTATATCAGATGTATAGTTGGTAAACAACAACAAGAAGAAGACAACTTGTAAACGGTGGTGGGGCTTTTATTTGTACCAACTGCCCAATCCCAAATAAGCACACAAATGCTTATATTAATTACAAAATGTTAGGCTAGTAGCTCAGGCTTGTTACTAACTAGCTTACACTTAAATTAACACATAATTCTTATCTATTTTTAGCCAAGTGGCTTAGTACCTTTTCTCAGTATGGCATTGTCATTTTGCCTCCTCTGCATCTGGCTGGAGACTCCTGAATCTATCCTTCTCCTTCCCAGCATTCTCAGTTTGACACCCCACCTATACTTCCTTCCTGGCTAGTGGCCAATCAGCATTTTTTAAATCAATTTGAGTGACAAATCTTTACAGTGTGCAAGAGGATTATTTCACAGCAACAACTTTTATTATTTCATAGTCTGCTACTTTGCAAGAGTGACAGTGTCCTTTGCCATAGAGAAGTTTTTCAGTTTCATGAGGTCTTATTAATTATTAACTGTTGATTTTAGTGCCTACGTTATTGTTTTGTTCACAAAGTCCTTTTCTGTGCCAACATGTTCAAGGCTATTTCCCATGTTCTCTCTATCAAATTTAGTATTTCTGATTTTATGCTGAAGTCTGATTCATTTGGACTTGAAGGGTCCCCCCCCCCCATCAGCGTTTCTCTGTGTAATAGCCCTTGAACTCACAGAGATCCCCCTGCCTCTGCCTCCTGAGTCCTGGGATTAAAGGCATGTGCCACCACACCTGGCTTGTTCAGGGTGATAAATATAGATCTATTTGCATTCTTCTACATGCAGCTGTCCTGTGTGACCAGTACAATTTGTTGAAGACATCTTTTTTTCATTGTGTATTTTTCCGGCTTTTTTATAAAAAAAAAATCAGGTGTCCATAGCTGTTGTGGATTTATATCTGGATCTTCAACTTGATTCCATTGATCAATGTGCCAAAAAAACTGTTTTTTGTTTGTTTGTTTGTTTTTTAGCTCTAGCTCTGTAGTACAACTTGAAATTAGGAATGGTGATACTTCCAGCAGTTCTTTTATTATTCAGGGTTATTTTCGATATCTTGTTTTTTGTGTGTTTGTTTGTTTCTTTGTTTCTATGTGAAGCTGAATATTGTCCTTTCAAGATCTGGGAAGAATTGAGTTGGAATTTGGGGGATTTTATTTAATCTATAGTTTGTTTTTGGTAGGATGGCCATTTTTACTATATTAATTCTACTAATCCGTGTGTATGGAAGATCTTTACATTTTCTGATATCTTCTTCAATTTCTTTAAGTTTTTATCAAGTAAGTTTTACATTTGTTTGGTTAGAATTACCTCAACATATTTTATATTATTTGAGGCTATTGTGAAAGGTGTTGTTCCTTGATTTTTTTCTCAGTCTGTCATTTTCTCAGTCTGATTTTTGTGAGTAACTTTTGTATCTAACTACTTTGCAGAAAATGTTTATCAGATGTAGGAGTTTCCCAGTGAAAAATTTAAAGTCACTTATGTGCACTATCAAATTATGTATAAAGAATGATACTATGACTGTCCCTTTTCATTTGTATCCCCTTGGTCTCCTTCAGTTGTCTTATTGCTCTAGCTAAGACTTCAAGGACTACGTTGAATAGGGATGGAGAGAGCAAACAGTCCTGTCTTGCTCCCAATTTTAGTGGAAATGCTTGAGTTTCTCTCCATTTACATTGATGTTGGCTATGGGCTTGCTGTAAACTGCCTTTATTATGTTTGAGGTATGCCTCCTGGAACCCTAATCTCTTCAGGATTTTTATCATGAAGGGCTGTTGGATTTTGTCAAAGGCCTTTTCTACATCTGATAAAATGATCGTATTATTTTTATCGTTCAGTTTCTTTATATGGTGGATTACATTTATCAATTTATGTATGTTGAATTATCCCTGCATCTCTGGGATGAAGCCTATTTTATTGTGCTTGATGATCTTTTTGATGTGTTCTTGAATTCAGTTTGTAAGTATTTTATGGAGAATGTCTGTACCATATTAATGGGAAAAATTGGTTTGTGTTGGGTCTTTATATGGTTTGGATATTAGAATAATGTAGCCTTGTAGAACAAATTGGGAGATATTCCTTATTTTTCTATTTTGTGGAATAATTTTCGAGTATTGACATTAACTCTTCTTTGTATGTCTGGTAGACTTCTGCACCAAAATCATCTTGCTTTAGAGTTCAGAAGAGGTCAGAAGAGGATATTAAATGCCCTGGAACTAAAGTGGTTGTGAGCTACTCAGCCTGTGAGCTGGGAAGCAAACTTAGATCCTCTTGGAGAAGCAGCAAGTACCCTTAACCTCTGAGCCATCTCTCCAGCCCTCATGATTAATTGATAAAAACAAGTCTCATATGGCTGGACTTGAACTCTCTATGGAGCCAAGAATGACTTTAAACTTCTGATTTCCAGTCTCTACTTCCTAAGTGCTGGGATAATATTCATGCACCATCTGCCCTTGTTTGTACCATGCTGGACTTTTACATGTGCTTTGTGGCTGCACTATACCAACTGAGCTACAACCTCAGCTTCTGTATGTTTGTTTTAAAAACAAAATTTTAATTCAAGAAGAGGAAAGAATTAATAGAATTATATGAGTTTCCTTTTTCTTTCTAAAAATTATTTATTGAATGTATATGTGTGTTTTGGTGGGAGAGGGGGGATTCATATAAGCCACAGTGTGAATGTAAGCATCAGTGGACAAGTTTTGGGGCCTTGGTTTTCTTATTTTACCCAGTTTTGTTATTTTGTTTTGGTTTTGTTGTTTTAATTTCCAAAAATTATTATTATCTGTATATATGCACAAATGATGGAGGCCCTGTGCCATGGTGTGCACATGGAGGCCGGGGGACAGCTTTGAAGCAGAGTCTCTCCTATTCACTCTGCTGTTGTGCTGTGTAGTCAAGCTTCCTCCCAGCTTGCAGTAGAAGAGCTGCTTTCACAGATGGGTACCACTGCATTTAGATTCCTATGCAGTTTCAGGGCTTGAACTTTGGTCATTGGAATTGTATGGCAATTATTTTTACCAGCCAACCATCACTGCCTGGACTTGGGTACATTTTCTACTTGAGATTTGTTTTTTCCTTTAATTCACCATGCAGCTTAGTTCTTTGGTTTTTTGTTTGTTTGCTGATTAAAGTATATTATATTATCTCATTTTTCCAAAGATTATTTCAGATTTTGTGGTTGCTACTAAACCAGCCAAATATGTTGGATTCAGTTTACTTAAACCCCATTTAACATGACTTCAATCATAAAAGACCAAAAGAGGAAGGAGAAAGATGGTAATAGTAATATACCAGGCAGTCGTGGTACAGGCCTTTAATGCTAGCCCTGGGGAGGGAGAGACAATTGTTATCTCTGTGAATTTGAGGACAGCCTGGTTTACAAAGTGAGTTCTAGGACAACCAGAGCTATTAAACAGAGAAACTCTGTCTTGAAACAAACAAACAAACATAAAAATGAAGAAAGAAAGGAAAAAATCCTCAATCTGTTGTCTGTAGCCGATTAGGTCACAGCTAGTGATCATAGCCTGTGGTTAGCTGTCATGGCTGGACACACATGCTTCAAGAAGCATAAAAATCAACATTTTTTTTGGGGGGGGGTCAGGTGTGTGTTGTTTTCCTCCAAAGCAAAAGAGATAAAGGGGAGCATCTATAGTATTATGTAACCCATGACAGCCTTTGTTTCTGCCTTGTTCTGCCCTTAGGGTAAACTCAGTGCTCCTCTTTATTTGCTCTGAGAAAGAAAATTCACTCTAAGAGGCCGTAGACTCTGGAGGAAAGCTTGCCGGGAAAGCAGGCTGGTGAGCTATGTCATATGTCATGCGGTAAGATTCAATAAAAGCCCCACTAAGCATTTCTGTTGTCCCCTTAGGTTCATCCTGAGATGGCAGCCTCTGCTCCAGAAGGGGCCTTTCTCAGGCAGCCTCTGGTGCTCAGAGCAGCTTTACAGTCCCCAGAACCTTCCTCCCAAACTCCTAAATCTATTTTGCTCTTTCAAAACATTTTTGTTGTCTCCTAGATTTTTTAACTTTGCATCTAAACCCCTGTTACAGAAAGTAAGAAATGAAATACAAAGACATCTTTGTGGGACTAGTGTGTAGCTCAGTGAGGAAATATATCCTTGGCATCAGAGAGGCCTGGGTTCTGTCCCTAGCACCTACCTAATCAACAAGTAAACACATAAGAATTTTCTTTGGTTGAAAATACTTTTTTCAGTCACATGCCAAGAAAGGCATCATAAAGGAAAGGCTCTAGGTGTAGATAGTTGGGATCTTAAGGAATTACAAACCCCCAGTATATTAGCGATAGTGCTGTGTATATAGCTCAGCTGTAGAGAGCTTACTTGGTATGTATGAGGCTCAGGACTTGATTAGATTCTTCACACTAGGGGTAGGGATCTCACTGTGGCAGTGCACACCTGAGGCCAGCCTTATGGACATAGAGAAACATTGCCTTTTTTGTTTTGTTTTGGTTCCTAGATAGGGTTTCTTTGTGTAGCTTTGGCTGTCCTGGAATTTGCTCCAAAGATAGGCTGACTTCAAACTCAGAGATCTGCCCTCTGCCTCCTGAGTGCTGGAATTCAAGTTGTACACCACTATGGGAGCCCAGGTGAGACACTCTATTAAAAAACAGAAACAAAAACAAAAACACCCAAAACCATGGTATGTGTGTATGTGTGTGTGGGGGAGGAGGTGGAGAGATGGTGGTGGCTCAGTAGGTAAGAGCAATGGCTGTTCTTCAGAGGATTGGGGTTCAGTTCCAGCACCCACACAGCTTACAGTGTCTTTAACTCCAGTTCCTTCTAGGGGATCAAATGGCCTCAAGGGTATTGCATACAAATGGTACACATAAAAATGGAGGCAAATGTTCATACACATTAAATAAAAATAAATAAATCTTAAAATAAAACAAGCTTGGATGGTGGATGCAGTCTTATAATCCCTCACTTGAGAGGCAGAAGCTGGAGGGTTGATGCAAGTTCTGGGCCAAGCTGGTCTACCAATCAACTTCAAACCCAGTCAGAGCTACGAAATGAAAGCCTGTCTCAAAGAATCTAATCAAACCAAAGCAAAATAAAACCTGAGACCTAGAATAAAATCCAATGAGGACTCATTAATTCTCCTCTCAAATCAATTTCTCTTCTTTAGGTTGATGGATATAGTTTGGTGTGGCCATATGGCTAAATTATGGCCAATGGAGTGGGGGTGGAGTAATCTGCACGACTTTAACATTATTTGCTATAGTTCCAGCACTTGGGAGATTGAGACAAAGGGATTGTTGCAAGTTTGAAGCCAACCTGGGCTAAATGGTGTCATGCTAGCTTGGTCTACAGAATGAGAGTCTGTTTCCAAACAAGAACAAAACAAAGTCATTTGATTAAAAGGAAGGAAGCTGGGTGCTGATTTCTTCATTTTCCTACTTCATTGGAACAGAAAATTAGACCTGATGGCAATACAACTCGGGTCAATCAGGTAAAACCACATCCTCATGGCACCTTGATGTTCCTAGTGTGAGCATTGGCTCAGTCTCACCAGCATCACCTAGGGGCCAGTGAGAATCCTAAGGCAGCATCCTTTCCCCCTTTCCAGACATGGTCAGAGCCTGCAGTCTAACTAAGTCCATGCCATCTGTACTGATAATATAGTTTAAGAAGGGACATGGGAGCCTGTGGTGGATGGAATCCTGAATGTCAACAGCTCAACTACTGGTACCTACCTACCTATCATTACTTCCCATTTTCTCTTAATTTTGGTAAAATACACATAACAAAATTTACTGGGAATCTGGGGATAATACGCAGTGGTGAAGCATGTGTGAGACCCTAGGTTCAATCCCCAGCACCACACACTTACACACAATCTTAATCGTAGGTTGTGTTTGTGTGTGTGTGGCTTACTGTAGTTCAAACTTGAAGACTTACATACACTAAATGAATGCTCTCTCAGTCCCATGGCAACCACGTTTAACAATGGCTCCCTGGTACTGAGTACACATGCAGTGTTGTGAAACTGTCACCACCAACTGTCTCTGGGGCTCTTTTCACTTTATAAAAGTGACACTTGAAACTCTGTACTCCCCAAACAACAACTGCCCTGTTTCTTAAACCAACACCCTCCCTCCCCCCCTGTCCCGCAACCCCTGGCAGCCGTTCTTCTACAGTTAGGAAACAGAGGCAAATCTCTAAATTACCCACTGCTCAGAAGAGTTGATTTCCTCAGCTGCTAGGTGCTGACAGCTGACAGTCTTAGTCTAGTCCTGCTAGAATGAACAGAGCTTGACTGGTGTCTCTCTAGGGTCAGCAAGCTCATTTCCAAAAGAGGGTGTGTGATAATCCCAGGTCCCTAAATTGGGGTGACTCTAGAGCTTTACTTCTTAAATCTGTGGCCCTGAGGAGTTAAAAATCTGAACATGGGTGTTGCAAAAACATTGGTCATAGTAAAAAGGTTTCTCAATGCGTGCATCATCATTAAAAATTAATTCAGCATCAAATGCAGGATTCACACAGTGTTTCTGACAGCCCCTTTCTGTGTCACATGGTGTATCTACACTCCGGCCTTGGTCCTACATGTGCAGCATGACATCACACATGCCAGGATGGCTGCCCAAAACATTCTTTCTCAGATTTGATACTGTTGTGTGTTATGAATCCCAGTGTTTTTTATTGTATACACAAATATTTATTCTTCTTTTATAGAACTGGTATAATTTTGGAAAAACAAATATTTTAAATATTTTTTCATCATGATTCTTCAGCATGTATGTATCAGTTGAGTATCTATGTAGGTTTTACTGTGTTAAAATAATCTGATTTTACAAATTGCTGATGCGTTTCATATAAAATTATAAAATAAATTTGGAATTAGAACAGAATTTGCAACAATTTCTGAAATGGTCATAAATACACTTTCACCATTTTGTGTTTATTTGTGTGAAGATGTATTCTTCCAATCAATGATTATAAATTCAAGATTTCAGTCAACTTTACAAAGAGCTGAAGATTCAGGCTGGAGAGGCAACTCCACTGGCCAGGTGCTTTCGTAGCATACGCAAAGTTCTAGGTTCAATCCCTGGTACAACATAAACAAGGCTACCAGGCATCTGTAATCCTAGCATTTGGGAGGTAGGAGCAGGATGATCAGAAGTTCAAAATCATCCTCTTCAACATAGCAAATCTGAAGCCAGACTGGGATCTTGACTTACTTATTAAAAAAAAAAAAAGAATTCCCTGCATTCTGAAGTATTAAAATATGTAGCCAAAAGACTGGTGAGATGGCTCATTGGCCAAAGCAATTGCTACTTGTCTTAGTTAGGGATTTTATTGCTATAAAAAGACACTATGACCACTGCAACTCTTAATTGAGGTGGTGGCTTATAGTTCAGAGGTTCAGTCCATTATCATTGTGGTGGGGAGCATGGTGTCCTGCACACAGACATGGTGCCGGAGAAGTAGCTGTGAGTCCTACATCTTACCGGCAACAGGAAGTCAACAGAGAAATTGAGCAGTGTCCTGAGCACAGGAAAGCTCAAAACCTGCCCCCATGGTGATACACTTTCTCTAACAAGGCCATAGCCACTCCAACAAATACACATCTCCTGATAGTGTCGCTCACTATGAGATTATGGGGGCTAAACATTCAGACCACCACACCACTCAAGCGTGAGGACTGGAGTTCAGATCCCCAGGACCCACATGAAAGTTGAGTAGGCATGACAGTCAGCTAGTAATCCTGTCACTCAGATGGCAGAGACAGTGGATCCTTTTTGCAAGCTTGCTGGCTAGACTGGCCATATTGTATGTTCAGGTTCAGTGGGAGACTGTGCTTCAGTAAATAAAGTAGAGAATGACTGAAGAAGACAACCAATATCAATCTCTGGCCCCTACATGCACATATATACACATATGTACATCCAAAAAACTCAGTTAAGACTTAGTCTTGAAATAGTTTCCCTATGTAGTTCTGGTTATCCTAGAACTTACTATGTGGATCAGGCTGGGTTTGAACTGACAGAGATCTTCTTGTCTCAGCCTCCTCAGTGCAGGAATTAAAGGTCTGTACCACCATTCCCCACTGACTTAATCTTGTGTAAAAATAAGCACATCTTCTTGTTAGTATTTTTATACCCTACAGTCTACCTACAATCTGATCTTATTGAGTCATTTTCTCAACTGAGGCGCCTTCCTCTCCAGTGACTCTAGCTTGTGTCAAGTTGATTTAAAACTAGCCAGCAGAATCAGTGAGGAAATAGACTTAAAACTATGATGTGATAACACCAAGATTGCCTTTCCATTCTTTTTTATTTTTTTAAGGTTCATTTTGTATTTTATGTGCCTGATTCTTTTGCCTGTTTATATATATATATATATATATATATATATATATATATATATATATATAAAACACATATGTGCCTGGTATTTGTAGAGGTAACAGGACGGCACTGGATTCCTTGGAACTGGAGTGATAGGTGGTTGTGAGCCACCAAGCAGGTGTAGGGAACCTAATGTGGGTCTACTGCAAGAGCAGCAAATGTTCTTAGCTACTCAGTAAGCTCTCCATCCCCTTTCTCTTACATTCCCTAACAGTCTCCAATGTAGCTTAGTGGTAGAGTGCATCTTAGCATTCACAAGGCCGTAAATCCTATACCAACACCACAACACAACAAAAAAACTAGTGTCCAGGAGGGACATGATAGCTCATGCCTGCAATTCCAGCATTTGGAAAGTTAAGGCAGAAGGATTAAAGGATTACTATCAGTTGGAGGTTATCCTGGGCTACATAAAGAGTTCCAGGTCACTTTGGTCTTAAAAAAAAAAAAGACCCTGTCTACAGAACAAACAACCCTCCAGTATATATCTCTGTCTGTTTATCTATCTATCTATCTGTCTGTCTGTCTGTCTGTCTGTCTGTCTATCTATCTATCTACCTACCTACCTATGTGAATGTCTTATTATAGAGCACAAATATAATTAAAATTTATTATGAGGCTGAAGTGGAATGATCTCAAGTTAGGGGTCAGCCTAGGCTGAATAATGAGATTCTCTTTCTCTTTGTCTGTCTGTCTGTCTGTCTGTCTGTCTGTTCCCTCCCACACACACACACACGTATATATGTATGTATGTATGTGTGTATGTATATATGTATGTATGTATTATGTATCCCTCTCTTTTTCTCCATTGGTTATACTTGAGCTCTGGTGCCTAAAAATTCATCACTGGTCAGGCATAGTGGCTCTTAGTTAGGGTTTACTATTGCTGTGAAGAGACACTATGGTCAGGCAACTCTTATTAAAAAAACATTTAATTGAGGGTAGCTCATTTACAGTTCAGAGGTTCAATCCATTAGAATCATGGTGGAGAGCATGACAGCATGCAGGCAGACATGGTGCTGGAGCTGAGAGTGCTACATCTTGCAGGCAACAGGAAGTTGGTGATCTCATTGGGCGTGGCTTGAGCATATGAGCCCTCAAAGCCCATCTCCACAGTAACACACTTCTTCCAACAAGACCACACCTAGTCTAGCAAGGCCACACCTCCTAATAGTGCCACTCCCTTTGGGGGCCATTTTTTTCACCAGACCACCACAGTGGCACATACTTTTAATCCCAGTACTTACGAAGCAGAGGCAGGTGAATCTCTGTAAATTAGAGGCCATCCTGATCTTTGTAGTGAGTTCCAGGCCAGTCAGGGCAAGAAGAGAGAACCTGTCTCAAAAATAAAAATAAAAATAAAAATAAAAATAAAAATAAAAATAAAAATAGAAACAAGTAAAAACCCTGGGAGGTGGGTTAAGGGTGTAGTTCAGTTGGTAGACTGCTTGCCTACCATGAACCTTAAAGCCTTAAGTCGCCACCCCAGCTCCACATAATGGGTGTGGTCCATACTTGTAACCCCAACACTTGGGAGGGAGAGGCAGGAAGTTCCATGTCATCTTCAGTTACACAAGTTCAACACCAGCCTGAACTATATGAAATCCTGATGGAGAAATGGTTTATCAGTTTCCAGTACCTGTTATTCTTGCAGAGGACCTAGGTTTGATTCCCAGCACCCATCTGATGATTCACAACGATCTGTAACGTCAGTTCCAGAGGTTCCAACACCCTCTTCTGACCTTTTTGGGCAACAGGCATACATGTAGTGCACATACATACATGCAGGTAAAACACCCACAAACATAAAATAAACAAATAGATAAGATTTAAAAGGGATGGCATGGCGAGAAAACCCATCAGGTAAAGGTGCTTGCCACACAAGCCTGATAACACTGTTTAGTTTCCAGAGCACACATAAAAGTGGAAGAAAAAGAACTGTCTGCATGAGTTTACCTCTCACCTCCATCTGTGAGCTGTGGCATGTGTGGTATCCCATGGAGTGCACACAATAAGTTTTCAAAGCTTTTATCAAAGCAAAAACTAAGAGGAAACTTTGAATTTATATGACAGGTAAATAGCTATGGTAAGGATTTTCATTGACATCTATAAGAGACATCAAAAATTATGAGAGACCTGAGATAACCCTTTGAAGTGCCAGCCCCCCAGACTGCTTTCCATTACAGCCCAGTATCACTCTTGTAATGACACTCCTAATCTAATGATGCTCCCATAAAAACCAAAATGGCTTTGCTTTGAGAACCACAGCTCAAAAAAAGACATTATTATGAACATTTAAAATTTTCTTAAGTGTTCCTATGAGTCTCCGCAGCTATGTTAATACCATTTTTATCAATAGGGAGAGAGATCAGAGAGATCACACCACTTGTATTGGACCAATCATCGATTAAGTTATACATTTCATATTTACCCTAGCCAACTCACTATACACTCTACAAAGATGGCATTGAAAAGTGATGTGTGGCCTGGTGGTGGTGCACACCTCTGGGTTGGAGACCAACCTGGTCTACGTTGTAAGCTCCAGGGCATCTAGAACTATATAGAGGAATCTTATCTTGAAGAAAAAAGAAAAAGAAAGATAAAGATAAAGAAAAGAAAAATAATGTATCTTGATACTATTTATCAGACCTCAGTCTGACCCTTCTAGCCCTCCTGCCCCAGTTTCTGTGGACATAGTTGCTCTCCAGGAAAGCATATCTCTGCTTGGTCTCCTGCAGGGTGAACAAAAAGGATAGGAGTGTTCCTTTATTAGTGGTTGCATTGGTTTTTATCTTAGAACTCTTCCTCTGTGGAGGTCTGACATGGGCACAGGGGTTGGTCTGGAAGCTGTAAGGATCCCTGACACACCACATGGCAAAGCCAACATGGCACAGGCAAAATGAGCATCTTATGGAGGGCAGGCCCCTAGGCGTGTCTACGTAAATCTGTGCCCACCCATTCTCTTAAAAGGAGATGCCATGGTTTAATCTGTTTCTTCTCTTTCCTCTTCTGCTTCTCTGCTCCTGTACCCACCTGGCAACTCTCCTGAATAAACTCTTGTGTGGCCCTGGTAATGTGTGAGTGTCTCTTCTCACACACGAAACCAACAGAAGCGTATGTTACCCTTCAGTTTTTACCTTCCATATTCTAGTTAATCCAGCCTACTGTGCTTCTCCCCTGATGCCAACCAAGCCCCTGTTCATGGGAATTTACAAGTACATTGTTGTCTCCCAACTCCTTAGGGGGAAATCTCAGCCCTGGTATCTATGTAGGCTTCATGTTTCTGAGCCTGAAGTTGGCTGACCTCTTAGCAACTATTCTTCAAAGCAGTCATTGGATGGAGAAGTGACTGGGAAAACATGGCATGTCTTCTGGAAGCCTTGCTTTCTTACATAAATAGTAGACTACTAATGGGAAACATTAGTAGACTATTAGTATGGACTACATTATGAACTATTCAGGAAGATTCACAATAAAGCTTTGACTTAGATTACAGCTCTTGAATGACTAATGGAGATAGGCATTTTCCCCTTTGATTTGAATTGAAAGCTGCAACAGCATTGACATTAGACATTTTCTCCAGAGTAGTGGTTCTCAACCTTCCTCATGCTGAGACCTGAAAATACACTTTCTCATGTTCTGGTGACCCCAACCATAAAATTACTTTTGTTGCTACTTTATAACTGTAATTTTATACTATTATGGATCATAATGTAAATATCTGATATTTCTGATGATCTTAGAAGACCATCAAAAGGCTCCTATGAAAGGGTCTTTTGATCCACAAAGGGATCAAGACTCACAGGTGGGCAACCACTGCTCCAGGGTGTGGGGCAGCATCTCACTTAGTAGCATGTCTACTTAGCATGCATGAAGCACTGGGTTTGATCCCCAGTATTCTATAACCTAGACACAATGGTATATACTTATAATCCCAGAGATAAAGGCAGGAGAATCAGAAGGCCAAGGACATCCTCACCAGTTACTGAATTCAAGGCCAGCTAGGACTACTGGGATTCTGGCTCCAAAATAAATAAAATAAATAAATAACATAAAAGACACTTTTCTATGTGAGTATGGTAACAATGTTCTGACCTAGCTTCATTCCTCCATTACTACACCTACATTCTCAAATGTTGATTTTCTGTCACTCAGTCTAGTATGCCTACTCTGTCTTTATTTCATGTATGTATTATACTGGAGCCAGATACAATGATGCATAGTAACTGCTCTTAGGGCTAGTTTAATTAACTAACTAATTAATTAATTAATGGAATGCTGATTCTCTTTAGGCCTAAAATGGAAATTTCTATCCTATTAAATTCCTATTTAATAAATTATTAAATTTATTTCACTCATTAAACAGGATGCCAATTATCACCATTGGTTCTAGAAAATGATTCTAAGAAGATAAAGTCCAATGTGAATATGTAGATCTAGAGCTATCATATAAAATGCCCTGTATAGTACTCAGGAATTCATAGAGGAGGGGGACATGGACATGGTATTGATGGTGAGACGAGACGTTGACACTGCACTGCTCAGGTTAAATGATGACATTTATCAACAGTACTTTCATGCTCTTGACTCAATGATTTATCCTAGGGAAACAGTGATATATATGCAAAAAGGCATATATATTTATGCCAACATGGTTTATAATGAGAAAATCTGTGTGTGAAATATAAGACTGGTTAGTTAATATGACAGAGTCACACAATAGATTATATAGAATGATGGTGCCTTCAAGGATGAGAAAGACTCTCAAGAGTAGAATGTGTGCTTAACTATGGATTATATGATGTGAGAATGTCTTTCTATATGTTGTGAATATCATTCTTTAAATAAAGGAACTGTTTTGGCCATGCCAGTTACCATAGAAGGAGTAGGTAGGGAAATTGAAGTTAGGGGGAGGGCAGAATGAGAGAGATCAATCTAGCTGCCAAAGAATCAGCATGTAAGGAATATAGGTGAGCCACAGGCCACATGGCAGGGTAGACTAATGGAAATTGGTTGAATTAAGATGAAAGAGCTAGCTAGCAATATGCCTGAGCCATAGACTGAACAGCATGAACTTAACATAAGCATCTGTGTGTTTCTTTAGGACTTTGGAATTGCTGGGTCAGATAAGCCATGTTGGGCAGATCAAGACCTCCAGACCATAGGACTAGGCCGGCCAGAAACCCCCTGTTACAATTATATAGAATGATAGTGTCTTCAAAGGTAGGGAACGGATCTCAAGAGTAGAATGTGTGTTTAGACTGAATGAGTTCTGGGTGCTGTGGGACAGTGCTGTTGTACACCATAAAGATTTGTCAGTTGTATTAGTTTAATAAAATGCTGATTGACCAGTAGGCAGGCAGGAAGTATAGGTAGGAAGTCAAAAGATATGTTAATTTAGAGAAGAGGTTATGATTTTGCTTCCATAGAAAATGAGAGTCTGTGAATTCATTCCAGGTTAAGAAAAACCAGGTTTAATGGAGGAAGACCCCCTGAAAAAAATCTCCAATGAGAACAGATGGCCCTGATGACCCAATATTTCAGATTACCACTTTTGCAGTTTCCTTTGAGTCCTACATCCAGAACAGCTTCAAGGCTGGCTAAGATGATCCAGCCTGCCTCATAGACTACTCCACTCAGGACTTGCCCATAATCTTAAATTTTCTTTGGGACTCCATAAGATTACCATCACCCCCAATCTGCAGGAAGTAGTATAGAGAACTATGACCACATTCCCCCAAAATGAATTCTACATGTTTGTTTTTGTTTAAAGTGTTGGTTACAAGTTGTTATCAATAATGGTCAGAACAAAGGCTAAACAAAGGAGATTAAATTCAGAGTTTTTGTTTTATAAAAAGAAAAAATGGAAGTACTATGGGATAATGCTCTTGTATACTGTAAAGATTTGTCACTTGTATTATTTTAATAAAATGCTTAAAATGATTGGCCAATAGGCAGGTAGGAAGTAAAGGCAGGGCAGCCAGACTAGGAGAATTCTGGGAAGGGGAATCACAGAGAAGGAATCACAAGCTAGACACAGAGCAAGCAAGGTGAGAATTCTGGACTGAGAAAGGTACTAAGCCACATGGCTAAACATAGATAAGAATTATGGGTTAATTTAAGTATAAGAGCTAGATAGTAATATGCTTGAGATCCTGGCCCAGCAGTTACTATAAAATTAAGCCTCTGAGTCAATTATTTGGGAAGCGCCTTCTGGGTATTTGAAAGTTTCTGGTTGGGACAGAAACTTCAGACTACACATAGGTTCGTACACCAGCACAAAAACACATGCAAAGTGCACAATAATCTGTAAGAAGATATCTAGTGATGTAGGGAAAGATTCCACATACTAGAAAATAAAATCACAACTAAAATATTATTGAAGAATGTTTTTTAATATTTGATGAACTCCAAGATTGAGTTATTTAAATAAAACCAACTAGACGCCAAGAGATGGAGCAAGGAACCAGTTGACTGGGAGTAACCATAGAGAGTGAAGGAAAGCAGGGAGGCTGGGGAGAGAGAGGCACAGAGGGATATCCAATTGGAAAGGTTTTTTGTTTTGTTTTGTTGCTGTTTTTGTTCTTTCCCCATCGGATGGTTAGAAAACAAACCTCATTCTGAGACAAGGGCAGAGGAAGGAGGTCAGCGGCTGCTTTCTTTGCCTCTCTGAGCCAGCAGGTTTTCAACCCAGCATGTGGCTCCCAAGTCTTTGTTGGTAAAATCAAAAGAGAATTAAAACATTTGCCACTCTATGTGGAGGCAGCTGAGTGGCAGCAGTTGTGGAGGTGAGGTCAGCAGCTGAGGCTGTGACAGGATCAGGTGCAGCTACATCCCACAGATAAAAAAACAACAGAAGAAACTCTAAAAGTCACAAACTAATGGAAAGGCACCTGTGTTCATGGATTGGCAGACTTTATATTGTTCATAGGTCAATACCTCCAAAATGGACCTACAGCCACTAGGAAAATCCCAATAGAATCCACCCCTCCCACCCCCGAAATAGAAGAATTGGGGGCTGGAGAGTTGGTTGAAGACTCAAGAGCACTTGTTACTCTTCTGGAGAACCCATGTTTGGGTATCTTACAACCACCTGCAACTCCAACAGGGGAACTGATACCCTTTACTGATTTCCATGGGCAGGCACATAGCTGGCATACATTCATATACATGTATAAAAAATTGGGGGAAGTGGTTTGGAGACGTTTTTTCTGCATAGTCCTGGCTGTTCTAGAACTCACTCAGTAGACCAGGCTGGCCTCAAATTCAAAGATCTGCTTGCTTATGCTTCTTGAGTGCTGTGATTAAAGACATATACCACCACACGGCACATTAAAAAATTTTTAATTAAAAAAAAAATCAAGGACCAGGTATAATGGCCTATGCCTTTAATCCCAATACTCTGGAGGTAGGTAGACACAGGTAGATCTCTGTAAATTTGATGACAGACGAGGTGAATGTGAAACAAAAGATTGATAGCTAAACAATAAAAGCAAGAATTAATCAATAAAAATACCCAGGTAGATCTTTTTCATAAAGAGACAATTCATAGAGGAATTGTAAGGTGAAATATACCCTTTGCTCCTCATCTTCATTACTGTTCTATGGCTGTGAAGAGACACCATGACCAAGGTAACTTTTCTCAAAGACAACATTTCACTGAGGGCTTCCTGACACTTTCAGAGTTTAGTCCATCACTGGGTAGAATGATGGCGGGCAGGTATGGCGGTGCCGAGAGCTACATCCTGATCTGTGTAGGCTGAGAGAGACAGACATTGGGCCTGCCTGGTGTGGGCTTTTGAAACCTCAAGCCCACTCCCAGTGACATGTTTCCCCCAATGGGTCACACCTAATTCTTCTCAAATACTGCTACTAACTGATGGCCAAAGGGTAGGAGGGTCACAGAGGCAAGCACTAGGTCCCACCACCAGCCTATCTTATAGTTGCAAGGGGGTGGGGCTACGAGGTCACATCACAGCATACTTTCTCTGTTCCAGAGAGAGATCTGCAAAAGGGGGGCTGTGGCCTCACTTCTGAGACAGGGAGAGACAGCTAAGCAGTCTGTACCTAATGTTGAAAATGAAGCTTCATTTCCCACATCTTTGAACCTCTTCACAAAGCTGTGGTACTAGTTAAGAAAGTCTTTGAGGGAGAAAAAGATGGAAGTATTCTTGACTTAGTCATTCTTATTCTCTTTATCAAATCTCATTTTCTCATACACTTTCCCCCACGGAAGGACCAGCTGAATTCAGCAAGAATTTCAGAAGGCCACCAGCGTGAAGACAAAAATGAGTGGGCCCCCCAGGAGACGCAGAAGAATTTGCGTAGGCAGCTGGTGCTGACTGCATCTTCCCAGCTTTGCTTTTTTCCTCCTAGGGATCTGAGCTGGAGTTTACTCATCTGGCAAAATGGCTCCTCGCTCCATCTACGCTTTCACAGAGCTTTTTTTTTTTTTTTTTTTTAAGCAGAGCACAATTTCCAGGTGTTGGTTTGTTCTTTTACCATGTGGTCGCAGGAACTGATCTCAGATTGTCAGGCCTGATAGCAAGCTCCTTGCTCTTTAAACCATCTTGAGGTCCATGTAGCACATGGGTCTTAAGGATGTCAGCTGCATGAAAGCACTTTTAATGTGATGCTTAAGAAACAATAAGTGCTCAGCCACGTGAACCAAAGTGACCAGGATGGTTTTAACCAATTACCTCTGAAGGCACCCTGACCTATTTTAACCTAGGAGGGAATTATTCTTCCCAACCCTTTAAACTCTCAAAAATAGTTGAATTTTTCCTGACTCTACCTTATTTTTTAACAGCACAAACAATAATAGTATACCAGTAAATTTAAAAAGAAACAAGCCTTCACAATGTCATTGTCTAAGCATACTGTTTCTATTTTCCCTTGTATCTCCTCATTTTGAAAGTGCGGATTAAAATAGTTGAATCCAGAGGCATGTATACATGTGTCTCTTGGTTACCTCAAGTAACATTATCTCAGGAGCTATTTTCCAACTGACCACATAGTTTGCCTAATTATAAATTTTAGTGGTTGCAAAATAATCCATATTTACTTTTCTCTTTTGCTATTCTCGTTGTTTATTTAGGATGTTTTTAACACAACACTGTTACAACGAGGCTGCAGTCCTGAGTATTTACAATGTTTCTCTTAGAATGTGTTGCCAAGAGCCTGGATTGCTGGGTCAAAAGCTATGAACATTTTTATAACGCTTAATATCTAATGCCAAATTGTAGAAAGGTTTGCAAGAGTTTATAGTGCCAAAGGTTGGATCTTTTCATAGGAAAAGAAAAAGAATAAGCCTGGAATGGTGTGTATTAGTCTGGGTTCTCTAAGTACCAGAATTTAGAGAATAGATCTTCTTTTTTTTTTTTTTTGGCTTGTTTTTTTTTTTTTTTTTTTTTTTTTTTTTTTTTTTTTTTTTTTTTTTTTTTTAATTTTTTTTTCCTTCTTTATTTTGTATTTATCAAAAAAAAAAACACAGTAAAAAGAATTTAAAATGTGGAAGAGTTAACAATAACTATACAGAGGATAAGAATGATAAGCATGGCTTATCAAGGGTGGAAATACAAATAAGATTGCTACACATACATTTTTTTGTGTTCATCTTTCCCTCTGAATTTTTTTTTTCCATCC